>JAJLRJ010000010.1:368281-485781 GCA_024195265.1 Dendrophyllia cribrosa | reverse complement strand
CTTCGGTCATTTCAAGGCGTGTGAACTGAAGATGACTTTTCCGATCCGATCGATCGGAGCGCGCCGACAATTTCGCACCAATTACCACTTGTAACTCCTTCAATATTAAGTATCTTTTACCCACATTAACACGACAATCTCCTTTCTCTTTCAAGAAACAAGCAAATGTGAAAACTCGACATCATTTGCTCGCTTGATCTTTTGTTTTACCCAGGAAGTGAAATTTACAGATGACGAGCGAGGCGCGAACAGGTGCAGCTATGTAACCAGGCCGCTTACAGCATGGCTGGGATACTAAGGCTGCAATTTGTTTCCACCTGGGGTGGGGTGAAAAAAGAGGCTGTTTCTTCGTTTCAAGCCAGAATCCCGGATTATAATGATGTAACGTAATAAAATCTTTACCGCACGTTTTGTGGTCCTTGAATATTAGCTGAGGGCAATTATTTTTCAATCGATATCAGTCTCAGTCAACGTTTTTTTTAATTTTGTGATGTTTCTGTATCAAAGTTGTAATGAGGGGGACGAGGTCTTTTACGTCCGACGTTAAAAGACTGGTAAGAGTGAAAAAGGACGTTGGCAAGATTAGCAAATTTCTTTCCCGCGCGTTGAAAGTTTTAAAAATCGACAGCTATCGCACGTGCGTAAGAGTTTAAAATAAGCAAAACAACATTTTTTTGCACTTGCATTAAAGAGTTAAAAGAGTGAGAAAAATTTAGAATTTGAGTTAGTTTGGTATCTGTTTGTGCGACGTTATTCTTAACGAGGAGTTAACTGCCACCATTCTAGCATCGTTAGACATGCAAACAATAAAACAATGCTTCCAAGGAAAACAGCGAGTTTTGTTTAAAGCGACGACTACAAGGACGAAAGGTTTGTTGAAAAACTTCAGTAAAAATACAAAACTTATATATTCACCTTTTTCCTTCTGTCACTCTTTACTTGATAATGATGTTAGGGACGGACCATTAGATTTTTGACGGGGGGGGGGGGGGGGGGGGGGGTTGGGCAATTTTTTGGTGCAGGATATTTTTTTCTACGCTCGAGACTGTGCAGGATTTTTCTTTTTGCCATGATTTGCTTGCATGATATTTTTTTTGCGAGTCTATATGTTTTAATGCCTGACACTTATACGTGTTAGGAATACTAGAAAGGCCATACTAGAGACAGGAATACTATAGCAAGTCAGATCTGATGTAACAGCAGCTTGATAGCATGAAGCTTGGCCGCGGTGTTGTAACTGCCCCTACAATTTTCTTTACACCAGCCCCCTGTTTATGTCGCTTCCACAGCCCATCGTAGTACGCCCAACCATCTTACAATTACAGGGGCGGCGCCGAAATATAATGTTGGTGGGCGAATCTCCTGTGCCGAGCGTCGAAGGCGCGAGTTTCTAGGGGGGTCCGGGGGCATGGTCCCCCGGGAAATTTTTGAAATGAAACTCTCTGAAATGCCATTTCCAGCGTTCCTGAGACCAGAGAAACAGTTTCCAAGGCCAGCTTTGAGTTCAGTTTAATTCTCATGAAAAGTACATGTACACGAAACACTTTCTGAAACTTGGGTGTAACTCCATTTTGGTTGTTTGTTCAAAGTAAATTCGACTGTCACTCGAATATTCTCTGTCAATTCTTTTCGGTATGGGAAGGCTTTGGAAACGAATTTTCCAAAGCGATTTTCTCTGTCATTAGAGGCAGAAAGAAACTGATTTCCAATATCAGCCATGTTCAATTTGTCAGTTAATGCAATGTCTGGATAATGCAATGATTTAATCTTTCTTGTGACATAGTTTGTTCGTAGATATGTCTTGAGCCTTCTTAGCGCAGAGGCCGAGCGCTAACTCCCGGGGGGGGGGGGGGGGGTACTCGCAGAAAAATTGGGTAGGGGTGTGCGGCCCGCTTCCCAAAACCCTTACCCTATTTATGACCAAAACCTTCGATTTTCCCTACCCTATTTTTGACCTCACATAATTTCTAGCCTACAAAGCAGCCGCTGGAGAGGAAGGCAAAGCGCGGATGGAAGGAGGGGGACATGATAAGGAAGTACCTTCTTCTTAAAAAGTGCATTCAAGACTACAGTGCAAAAATCGTTACCCTATTTATGACCAAAATGGCGGCAAAATAGCCAAAAATGACCAAATCGGCTGAAAAACCCTACCCTTTGGGGCCGCACATACCTATATAGCCCATATTAGGGAGTACCCCCCCCCCCCCCCCCCCGGGGGGGCTAACTCACAGCATTGATGGATTTGTTTGATGGATTTGTCGGTAGCTGGAGTCCGATAGCTGACGTCCGAGTAACTCAAGGGGTATTGAAATGCTTGGTTCACAATATCCAATCTCCAGTCTAAAGTCAGTCACAATATCTCCGATGTAAAAATTGTAGGCTTTTGATTAATTAACGGAATATTTATTTTGCAAACTCTAATGCATTAAAGCGCCCCGCCATCAGATCTGGTCAACGGATGTTGCTACACTATTCATGTCCGCCCACCGCCATTTTGAGCTGTCGAAAGTTAGTGGGGCAAATGCCCCACCTGCCCCACCGGTACGCCGCCCCTGCAATTACAAGCTTGTTGTACAACACATAAACAAAGTATTTCTCATCCATTGAGATATACATGTACTTACAATGCCACTGTACAACTATAAAAGAGCCATTCCTTGTGTCAGAAAATATCTTATATGCTTATGAAATCAGCTAAAAAGCCTACCTAGAAACACAACTTACGTCGGGTCAAAAATAAACCATTGTTATTGGCTAAACTAAACAAGCCAATGAAAATAAAGAACATTTGATCCTCCCCAAGTGCATATAAGTCGCTAACATTCTACAACGTCAGTGTGATTTATTTGTGTTCTGCCGACCATCTGCTTCTAGATATAAAATATTGTTCTAAAAATATAAAGCTTTGCAGGAATTTTTTTCCCTGGGGTTTTTGTTTTGCACGATATTTTTTTTGCAGTTCAATGCCGTGCTCGAATTTTTTTTTGGTATTTGCCCAACCCCCCCCTCAAAAATCTAATGGTCCGTCCCTTAGATACATCGAAACGTCGTATCGCCATAATTTTTGCATTTTTTACCACGAGGACGTTGGCAAAATCCGCAAATTTCTTTCCACGTGCCGTGCGTTAAAAGTTTTAATTAGCAAAAAACGCTATCGCACGTGCGTAAGAGTTTAAAATGAGTAAAACAACAATTTTGCAAGTGAATTAAAGAGTTTAATTAGCAAAACAACAGTTTTGCACGTGCGTTAGCAAAACAGCAATTTTGCACGTGCATTTAAATAGATTAATTAGCACAACATTTTGCACGTGTGTTAAAAAGTTTTATCAGCAAAACAACATCCTTGCGTTAAGCCGATGTTACACGTTTTTTACTACTGTGCAATTCTTCAATATTTTGGGCCAAAGTTCCTCCAGAAGTATCTTCTGTTTTTTATTTATTTTCCCTGTTCAAGCATATAAATGATGAAATCACACAAAACTTAATTAGCTTATATTGTTTACATTCCCGCGAGTTAAAACCAGTAATAACAGCAAACAAACACGTCAGTACACTACACCTGAGGAAAATTAAGGCAAGCAAGGCATGGACGTCCTCATTTTATAATAAAAAAAACATAAACTTTCTTTTGTGCTGTTAAAAAAAGGTGCTTTGTTTGTTTGTTTTTTAACCAAATAATGCCATGATGGGCCAGGGTGATTTCCTGAAAATGGTGCCAAAATGGTAGAATGAACCAATAGCACATCCTATCAAATTACATAACAGGAAGCCCACCATTTTCTCACCATCATCGAATGCAATTGAAGGACTGGGTGCAAAATGCATTTGGCATTGCATTGGCATTTTGCTGGCCTATGTTCATTTTAGGCTTATTTTCAAGTTCAACTGTTTGTAAGAAAAATCCAACAAAATATATAACTTGGAGGCCCTGAGCATGAATCTGCTGTTTCTACAGCATTTGAAACAGTAAAAATGCATTAATTCCTGGTTAAATTTTATGTTAGCAAAGAACTTGATTCTAATATAGAATTCAAGCATTTCTGATGTTTCGAATGCTGCAAAAACAGCCGATTCATGTTTAGACCATCAAAATTACCAGTTGATTGTTTGAGAAGCAGCATAAAGCACACTAATGAACATCAATTAATTTTTTATTTGACGATAACTGCTTAAGTCAAACACTCTAGGGTTAAGAACCAACCGGTCTTTGATTTCTGTAGTTTTGGTCCATTAATTAATCACAAGACAAAAAAAGAAGACTCAATGTGGTTTCCAGCTAACAGTGTACAAAAAAAATATTATATTATTTGAATTCTACCAAACAAAGTTTTTTTTTCTTACATCATTAAGCAACTTTTTCTTCACCCATTAGTTACACTTATCTTACAGATAGTATTAAAATTTCAACTATAACTTGTTAAATGAGATACCTTGTTTTCAAATGGCTAATACAGTTGGAAAAAGAAACAAGCTTCTTTGGTCAAATCTCTGTCTCTCTAAACCATTTAGAAAAGGGCTTGCATTTTTATATCCTACTGTAGAGCAAAAATAAGGAATACAACACTGCTATGCAACTCTTATTTACCTTCCTTTCAGCTACATTTTTCATAAAAGATAACAGTGTTACAAGTCAGAGTAATATCTAATTTACAGTTCACTGGTTGTTTTACATGTGAAATATCATACTGACAGCTTTGCAAATGCCAACGTCAGAATAGTTGAAGTAACAGAGGCCAATAAACTGTAAGATAGACACAGCCAGCCAAAGACCCTTAGTAACTTTTGGTAGTGTTGAACCATGAATGTAGTCTGTTAAAACTTGACCAACACCCCTGTTAAGCAATTAATATATAAATTAAAGGAACCTCCATTGTTTATATAACAAATTGATTTTTTTATTGTTAGAAATACTAGTAAGACTAGGGGTGTAACCATTCATATTCCTTGCGATTCGATTCCCATTATTGACTTTCGATTTCGAATATTTCGATTTGATTATGGAAATGTTTCTTGCAGATAGTTTTAGACTTATATGTTGTACCGTCTTTAGCCGGAAAACCATAATATTTCAACACAGCTGATCTAAGAGATGCAGGCAGAATCATGCGCGGTTGCTTGGTCGTTTTTCGCTATGTTTAAGAACGTGACAATGAGCGTGTTGCACATGGTTTGCCTTATTTTGAAATTCTCAAGGAGTGATAGAAAGGTAGCAATTTTTACCAGGCAACACAAAATGGCGCACAAACTGCAAATGCTTCGCTCGTCAATCAAAAACGCAAATTTTCAAAAGTTCTAAATTCACAATATAATAACTCACCCTGAAGCATCCTGGAAAAGGTATGCAAAAATCCATCCAAAATCGAAAAGTGGAAGTAACGAATCGTGAATCGAACCGAATGGTCATAATCGTGATTAATCGAGAATTTGATTAATCGTTACACCACTAAATAAGACTGTCTAAATTTTCATCAGTTTAATAACAAAATTAATGGAAAGAAAATTTAAGTGTACAAAAAAATGGATAATTATGAATATCGCCTATTGTTGCTTTTAAACTTCCAGCGCACCACGATTTTGAATTTCTAAAACATCATATAGTTGTCACTATTATTAAGAATCAATGTTCTTTTGAATGCAACAATTGGGCAGCTATATGATGTCATAAATATTCAAAATGGCGGTATGCACGACATTTAAATGTGAAAATAGGTGATATTCATATCCAACTTTTTTGTACACTAAATTATACTTCAACATGTTATTAAAATAATTGAAAGTTAGACTATTTCCAACAATTAAATGATTGGCCCTCCAAGTCAGTCAATAAGTACATATTATTATCTATTGTTTTACAAATACACTCAACTCTCTTTTTACGGACACCTCTATAAGACGGACACCTGGTGTTGGTCCCTGCTGTTTTTCAGTCATTTTACTGTAACTAAACTCTCTATAAGACGAACACCTCTCTAAGAAAGACAACAGATACTTTGTAACACCTCTCTAAGATGGACAGTTGGGGCCGGTCCCATAGTGTCTGTCTTAGAAAGAGTTGAATGTACATGTAATTGTATGTCACAACAATTAACCTACCAGTGGTTGTGAAGGGGGATAACAGCAGCTAGTGCCCAGTCCACAACAGCCGATGGATAGATAATTCCCGCAGGAATGAGAGTCAGTAGGGCGACACTAACATAGCGCTCAAATTTCCAATGGGTGGATGGCTGTGACGGAGCAAGTTCTGCCACGAAAAATGCATCATTTCCTCAACAAAATTAATAATTCTGCCAGTGTCTTTATACACATTTCAATCTGTGACTTACATGTAGTTACTTTGGGAACTTAATAACTTCTAATTTAAGGTTACAGTGTACCTTCAGAGCAAAAATTTATTGAAATTTCTTTTTTGGCGTCAAAATAAAGTTTACAGAATGAACTTTCATCCAAAAAAAAATTATCAAAAAATAGTGAAAATTGACGGAGAAATGATGGTATAACTTTTGTGGGTGGAGTTTGTTTTTGAAGCGATATGTTTTTCTAAGCGCTGTTTTCTCAAAGTTAATTTTTCGCTTGTAGGGGACACTTTAAAGAGCTACAACTCAAAGGGAATTTGTTTGATTTTCCTCAAATTTGGACACAAGCTAGGCTAACATATAATCAACAGAAACGTGTCAGCGAATTTCTTATTTCCAAAAACTTTTTCGTCAAGAGCCATTTCCGTGCGATCACTCCAACTTTTTTTCTCCCTTTTTCAAAAATATTCTGTAACTTTTCACTGCCATTGAATATGGGAAATCGCCGACACGTTTTTTTAGCGCTTCGTGTCCGGAAACCCGAGAACAAATCAAATTAGCAAAATACAATAATCGCTTTGAGTTATAGCGTTTTAAAGCTGATTCGGACGTTCGAGTTTAGACGTCGTAAAAAATTCGACAATTCATTTTATTACCAAATGGTTTCCATATTTAGATAGCCAGCTCTATAAGCTTTAATTTGATATCTGGGTTTAGGTATATTAAGTGTAATCTTAAGACGCTAGAGCTGTTATACTGGAGACACCCCCGAAGGTACACTGTAACCTCAAAGGTGAATTACACACTATGCGTTGTTGGCCCTGTTTGATGGCTGATCGGGTACATGCTATCCAATTTACACCACATGATTTGTTAGCCTTATTTCTTTACCATTGGTAATGCCAGGTTAAAATTCAAAAGAATCTGTTGCAGTACAACAGATATAATCATGCAAATCAAGTGGCATCTGTTGGACCACTTATATTCTGTCTTGAGTATCTGTAAGATTAATTATTGGGGGCACATGTTAAGCTTCTTGTTCAAGGAAACCAGGCAAAGTTAGTTTACCAGCCTTCCTTTAACAAACCATGTGTAATTATATACCTTTGCATCTTTCTGTTACAATCTCATTGAAACCACAAAAAGGTCTCCAAATCTATTCTGTCCTTTTTTCTCAAAAATAAAATATCAACAATTTATTGACCATGGGTTTTAGATCTACATTTGGCAAGTTATCAACCATTTTTTTCCTCAAATTTACTAACAAAATTATCTGTCTCCAATTTATTATTGCATTCATTTAAATGTTTTGAACACTTGATGTAAGAGAAGGGATGATTTTTCATATTCAAAAGCTGAACTGTGTGTAGAATTTTTACAAACCAGATAGTGTTTTATAAGTCTCTTAACCCAACCACTCACCGAGTTCAGCCTTGTGATTTGCTGAGGAATGAACAGCCTTTGTAAGCAAAACTGAAACAAAGAGCCACAAAAATGATTAACTCATCAGAAAAACAGAGTTGGACCTCTGACTAAAAATATACTACCTGTAGGTCAACATGTCATGTAAGCAGACACTAAAGTGTGGTCTTAGCCAACCCAAGTCCTTGGGGAGGGGGGTGGGGGGGCACTCCCCTATTTAAACCAAGATATGTGTATCCCCAAAGGGGATGGGTTTTGAGCTGTTTTGGTTTAAAAATGGGTACATAATTCAATCCTCCGTCTGCAAATGAGTTCGTTTTTTCCTTTTTTCATCTAAAAGAAAGTATAAGATTTTGCCATTTTGGCTTGAAATTTTAAGGTATAGGGCTATAAATAATAAATAAATAAATAAATAAAAACTTTATTTCTGTGTCAAGAGAAAATATAGCAGTTACCCACTAAGTAAGGACACCATCTAAACTATGTAAATCATTTGTTTTGGTCTGAATACGGCAGGGATTGCAAGGAACAGGCTGCACATCCCCACTGGTTTAAAATAGACAGGGTTGAAAATGAGTGCTCACACACTTCTACTTCTCGTAACAATTGCAGCAGCAACAAAAATTGCAAGAAATGTTTGTTGCAGGGTATGTTACACTAGGCAATTTTACATGCAACTTGCGTTGCTACAAAATTGCGACACACAGGTGGACAACTCTCATGTGATGCCCCCACAAAATACCCTACTAAAAACCGGCGAACACCATGTTGCTGTATCATCGTAATAAAATTTCTTGACTCGTCACTCAGACGTCTCAATTTTAAAGTGATTGTTAGATAATTTGCACAAAAAAATATTGTTTCCCATCCCGCATCAACAAACTATGGAAAATCATCTAAGATGTTTAGATTGAGAATCAAATACTATATTACTATGCTCAGTAACTCTTAAAAAAAGCCTCCTTTATCCAGTTCAAGGTTAAAACATGAAGTATCGCACCCAGCAAAAGGTTATGATTAGCTTACATATTCACTTACCACTTTGAACTCTTGGCAAGCACGAAATTCTCGAGGCCGTGAAAACTGGCCGTCCAAGCGAACTCGCTGTCAACAAGCAAACAGAAAAATTAATTAGGAACATTATGCAACGTTCAACTGCAACAAAAACACAGATACTGACCTAAACGACCACCGTTTCTTATGCACAAACGAGAGTAAACTATTGCAGCCATTTTGTTTTGGCAGTCGGCCCAGTCCTCTCCGCGCTCGGTTCGTGCTGTTTTTCACGATTCGAAGCTTTTACAGACTTATGGGTAATACTTAAATTTCACCTTTTCTTTTATTTTGGTGAAGAAAAACATTGTTAAAACGATAACTTTTACAGTTGCGCTTCTGTAATTATACATTCTCTCTCTTTTTCACATAAAAAGTGCGCAACAATATAATTTCTGAATTTGTGTTTACCCCGACAGTAGGACAAAAACACACCAAATCCCATAATTCAGTGGGGTAGTTTTGCAAGATGGCGGCTCTTCTAAGGTGGGTGAAAGCTACAAGCAATATTTACGCCGTTTGATTGTAGTTTATTGCGCTAAAACGTCTTTAAATTACACAGGAACTCTGCCAGAATTTCGTCAGTTTTGACTAAAGGATGCTTCCGTCCATCATGCTTGCTAATGCGAAGGTAATTTCGATGTGTGATGTCGTGCACGTCAGCTGCATTTCTGCAAACTTGTTGATCGTTTTAGGGTCCTGTATTATTTATCCTTGTCTTTCTTTTTCTTTTCAGCACCCCAATTACTACTACGTCGTTAGTTCGCAACCAAGAAGACTATTGGGACAAACAAGTCCGCCTTAAAAGGCCCATGTCTCCACATTTAACAATCTACAGGTAAGCTACACTGTACTACCTGTATAGCTAGAAAATGAAGATGTTGTAAGCCATATCATTATGCTGTGGAGATGAGGGGAAAGAGCAGAAGGTAGAGGTAGGGGGCAGGGTGAGAGAAGGAGAGAAAGGCTGGGCAAATGACATCTGATCCCACAATGAGTATCAGTATTCACGAGATGGTGGTATTTACCTTGTGTGTGTGTGTGTGTTGGGGGGAGGGGGGTGGGGGTGTTACTCTATATTTTGGGGTGGTGATGTGCCACTGGGACTGAATCCCTCCCTGTATACCAGAGCATATCCAGCGACATTTTGCAATCCTATCTTTATGAAATACCGTTTGAAATATTTCTCATTCAAACGCTGTATTTAGACTGAATATCTTGTAAGTGATCATCTCCCTTCAGTGACTATCTTTATTAGGTAGCCCGGGAAGTGAACAAAAATACCCAGGGGGCTTCTGGCCTTATTTAAAGCTCTGGTCTTCGCGTGTGGTGGATTGACTTTAAATAGCTCTTGTGCAGCTACTATCACAGTATTTCTTTTGTTCAGGCCACAGTTGACTGCCATGCTTTCCATTACTCACCGTGGAACTGGAGTGGCAATGACTGCAGGTATTTTGGATCACAAGTTGGCAAATACTTCATAGGTTGATTATTTAAAGAGAGTTTAGACAGGATTTTAAAAGAAATCAGTGGTATAAATTGATTTTAAGCCCAGGCTAAACATTCCAACTTTGTTGGTGCAACAATGTTGGACTGTTTAGCATCCCATGTCCGAAGATAATAGGCCATTTCATCTTATTGGTGACATGTTGGTGTCATGTTGGTAACATGCTGGTGTCATGTCAGTAACATGTTGGTGTCATGATGGTATCATGTTGGTGTCATGTCAGTAACATGTTGGTGTCATGATGGTATTGTGTTGAATGACATTTAGCCAGGCATTCAACATGTTGGCCAACAGTGTTGAAATGTTTAGTAGCCTGGGCTTTAATTAGGGTGAGCATGATTACCCATATTGACTTGAGCAGAACTCATTCATTTTAGCTGTGGTCATGACAGTCTATTTGCTTGTGTGAGACTTCAATGCCTGTCTGTTGTAGCAAGAAATCTACAGGGTGGGAGTTGAATGTAAATTATTCTTTTTTTCTCCTTGCTGTTTCAGTTACTGCCTCATTTGCTCTCTGTGCCCTTGTACTGCCAGAAAACTTTGAGCATTATTTGAACTTGGTGAAGGCATTGGAAATTCCAACTTGGATCCTCTTCAGCGGCAAAACTGTGCTAGCTTGGCCTCTGTGCTACCACGCATTTAATGGCATCAGACATTTGGTATGAGTGTAGTTAGTAATAAAAGAAATATTGATATGATAAATAATGTAAGATGGTAAATTTTGAACTTGGAAAGTCCCCGACAGAAATCAAACCCATGCCTTCCGGCAACTGGTCAGATGCTCTAACCTATGCCTTCCAATAACTGGTCCCCTTCTCTTTGTTGAATGTAGTGGAGAAGATGTAACATCATTGCCCAATGACACGGTTATCTGAACTGAGACAAGGTGTTGAGCACAGCCGGCATGATCTTAAGGCACAGACACACAGTGCAACTTTTCCTGCAATGTTGCGCACAACAAGATTTCGGGGTGTGTCACATGATGCAATTTGTTGCATGCAACATTGAGTTTAAGTAGAACTTGATTCTCCTTCTGCAACTGTTGCATGCAGCACTGCAAGAAAAGTTTCACCGTGTGTCCAGGCCTTTACCCAGTAGCAGATCACAATCCTCCTTCCTGGATCTGGCACTGTTACCAGTTATTATATAGACCCTGGTTGATGGCACAGCTAAAGGCTTGCTTCTATAAAAGAAATAGAAAATGTCTGAAAATGCAAGTGAGTTTGAATAGAATAGAAAACTGAATAGAAAACCCAAGGGAGGCTAATAGAATTTAAAAAAACTTATGTAAAAGCCCACCTACAGTTTGGGTTTACCAAACGTTTTGATTTTACAAGCTAAAAGTATCAAACTTGTTTTCCTCTTTGCTTCTCATTATGTAAAGGATCCAGACATATCGCATATATTTTTTATTCCATCCAGAATTATTGATTGATTATTGATTTTCGTTCTTGTGTCACAGTCTTGGGATCTTGGTTATGGTTTTGACATGGGCGTCCTGTACAAGACTGGATGGTTGGTGTTGTTTGGATCCATGGGAGCTGCTGCAGCACTGGTGTACTTCCTAACTTAAAATGCATCTACTCTGTATTAATAAATTAAAATAGATTTTGTTATAAAAAGAGACCTTGAATATAAAAAAAAAAACAGAAGTGTTATAGGGTGTGTGTGGAACTTTACTCTCTAACTTTCATCATTGCGTCAGTGGTGTTATAATTGGTTTCTTTTTTTATGTACATTTCTGACACTTCATTTTAAATTTGTTACAGTATTTCGTTCTACGTCTTAGCTTAAAAGTTTTGTAACTTTAAACAGTATTAATTTGATTAGGGTCTGCCAATTTATGTACTTTACAGTATATATAGATACACTGTCATTTGCACATATTAAATGTTTATTTGATAATACTGTGAATCAACCATAACTGTTGTAAATTAGCGATATTTGTCATTGCGACATAGTCATGTTGTGACATTGCTGTCTCAGTTCCAGCTTAGTGACCCAGTTTAACTGCACTGTATTGTAGTAGAGGAATAAACAAATAAAGTAAGGACAAGGAAATGAACATTGTTGTTCTTGTATTTTGTTGATCTGCAAAAGAAAGTCGTCGGATAACTTTTCTAAGATGTGTCCGTGCGGCGTTCCGAGATTTCACTATAAAAAAATTTGGCGCAAAAAAAAAAAAACCCGTTGGCACACGAAATCTTCGAAATAAAGTATTTGAAAACATCAAAATAATGCCCGATTTCTCTGCTTCTTGTAAATCAAGACTAGGGTTCACGGCTATCCAAAACGAAGAACTTCACATATCTTCGCGTGGACAACGAGATCCCAGTTTCACGCTTCGCGCGAAACTGGGAAACAAGAGCGAAGCGAAACAAGAGAACTTCCGCCAGAACCCCCTCAGTTTCGAAAGGGGGCTTATTGAGCCCTCATAACCAGTTCCTGGAATAAATCCCTCGAACGTTTACTTAAGAATTACGGTGAGTGAAAAGAGTACATGTGGAATGGCTCTGCCTTGAGCCGCTTATAAACCCTGGGCTTATAACTTCATAAGGTTTTTTGGTTGGCAAGCAAAAAATATTGTTACAAAGAACCGTTGTTTAAGTTAATTTGGTGTAAATGTTTGTAAAGAATTGCCGTTAAGAAGCTGTGGTGTCCTTATATATAGGATGGGTTTTAACCGGGCCATGGTGGGCCAATAAGCGTCATTTGACGGTAGCCCGTGAAAAGTTTCCATACGGGGTTTTTGGGTTACAGAAATCAGCGACTACCAAGTGATTCGATCTCGTTCTTCCAGTCGGCAAAAATCTAGAAACCAGATTGTAAGAAGATCCTTCTCCTTTTGTCCGCGAGCTCCCTACCGCTGACAAGTGGTAACACGAGCTCTTGAAACGGGATGGAAAAGGCGCTGGGAACTACCAAATTTGGAGCGTTGTGACTGGTCAATTTAAAAAAACCTACACCAGTGCGTTCGTGCAGATAATTGAAATATCTTATTTGAACTCTGAACGATAATGGTTGTTTAAAATTAATAGAGGTTTGGAAAATAGCTGCAAAAATTAAAGTAGCAACGGAATTCTAAGTAAATGTGAAATGAACTTTTTTTTTTATATAAAATGCTAAAGTGAACAATAGTCCATGAAGAATGAAAAACTAGCATATGCAGCATTGCACTATGATAGATGTCCCCATGGCCTAATCAATGGTTCACAGCAAGGAGAACTGGAGTGCAGGGGCAGAACCTCATACACATGACATGAACTGCGAATGTTTAATACAAATTTTTATAAAATTTTGATCCTAATAATTTTTCAGGCACTCTCTCATAAGTCACGGCTATTTCAGAACGAGATCGAGAAGGAAAACGAGATTCTGGGAACTACAAAATTTGGAGGGTCGTGATTGCTCAATTTAAAAAAAGCCTAGACCAGTGCAAATGACGGGAAAATATTTGATGATAAATTAAAAGAAATCATAATCTGCTTCAGATTTTAGCGGCATCAAAGTACAAGACAAGAAAACAACAGCTAGGATTTAAGGCGTGGTTTTGTCTGTTCGTTGCTTGGCAACCTTGCGGGTGTTCTCGACTGAAAGGTTTTAACGTAGGCAATGACGTAGGCAATGACGTAGGCAATGACGTAGGTATAAAGGGGCTACTTTCTAAAGAATAACGCCATATTTGGATTTCATGCGCAAATACATTTTAACTGAACCTCCTGCAAAAATAAAACGGTATTTTTCTATCAACATTTAATTCGAGCGAGTGGATCGCCAACACGCACGAGGAACCATGGCTAATTTACTATTTAAACGCAGGAAAAAGAACAAATTTGACTTTGATGATGAAGAACAAGAGTTACAGTTTGGAGAAAGCGATTCAGAATCTCCAGGAGTAAGCGAACCAAGTAACGAGACTGCAACGTTTGAACAACCTGACCAAGCTGGTTCCCTATGCGGAGAAAAAGAGAGAGCACTAGCGAAGAATTTCCAGGATGACGACGCAGACTCTGTGGTGCTTTCCATTCAAAAACTTAACTTGGGAGGAGCGTATGGAACCCGTGGCCGTGGAGCTCGCTACTGCAGCACTGGAAATTCTTCAAAAAGAATTTCCGTCAGCGATTTTTCAATTCCCGAGTTTACAATGCGACTGGCGGCAAATCAAGGTAATCCAAAGCAACTGGCTGCATTGCTGGCTGCCAAGCAAAACAAAACGAAGAGGGTTGTGCCACCAAAAATTGAATATTGGCCACCTGTTACACCCCAGGAATCGATTCTACGCCCTTCGCACGAGTCAAGTCGATCAAGCAAGAATTCTGTCTCTTACACTGATAAACTTGGAACATAAATAATGTACAGTAAGCAATGCAACATGAGTTCAGGTTGTAACGGCCTTAATGATGATTTTATTTAGATCATACGTACGCTGCCAGCAATCTTTATATTATTTACAAATAACTCAGCTTTAAATACATTTACAAAAACATACGAAGAAAATGGAGAAAACAGCGGGACAAAGGGCTGGCAGCCCATCGTATTTAGTAAAAGGAGATGTTAAAAAAAAAAAAACGAATGGATAGTGTTCAAGACCGGCAAGCTTTTGAATGTTGCATTTTATATAATTTATTATTTGATTACCGTATCATCATTTGTAAATAGCAAGAAACGAATAACTTTTATTATATGAAATTTTCGCGTATTAGTAATAATAATAATAATAATAATAATAATAATAATAATAATAATAATAATAATAATAATAATAACAGGGTGCGTCCGTCACTAACGTGGTTTTCAGGACGGCCCTGTCTATTCCGAGATTTGAACTTATTTATTTGAAATTTTAGCGTCGCGAAATATGACCTTTTTAAAAATCGCAAAATTAAAATATGGTGAAACTTTTCTGTAATTATTTAAAGAATTTGCCGCCGAACTTATGACATGGAGTTGATGGTGCGCGCTGCTGTCATTGCATATAATGAATCCACCTGAGAAAAACATTAATTGCGATCACACGGTAGACTTTTGCCGGTAAATGATCCTTTCACAGTGAATTAAATTACCTTGGTAAATAGAATTACATGTAACCGCATTTGCCACGGTAAATGAAAACCCAGGTATGATTTACCGCGAGATTATTTACCAGGGGAAACGCCATTACCGTAGTATGTGTAATGTGCATGTATAACATTAGTGATGTGATGGATTAAGAATTTGTGAACGAATCAAAATGAAGTAAATGGTAAAATGATAGACAGTCTTCGCGCAACTGAATTACTGCTGGAAGAGGTTTGCAAAACAGCACAGCTATTTTTAAAATTGCTTGCTCGATTTATTCTCTTTTTTTTACACCACTTAGTCCTTTTAAGACTACAATAAATCACAAATTATTCTTTTGTATGTAATTTCAAGCTGAATACATTAAAGGTTTCGTTTTTCTTACTCATCTACAAAATGTACCTATGATTATTTCAGGCAATATTTACATATCTACATTTATCTTACATATCTATATTTATTCTACATTGAGAGGTTTTCATCCGAGTGTCAAAACTAATTTCGCGATTGCGTCTTTTTTTTCTACGCTTTGTGATTGGCTTAAAAAATCTCGCGCCACTTTCTCGACCAATCAGAAGTAAAACCAAAACCAATCGTGACTTGCTCGCACGCGTTTTCCCGCGCTTGGCGACGGCTACTTGTAAGTGCTTCGAGTTGGTTCATTGGACTGTCTGCGTGTGTTGTGATTGGTCAGAGTAGTTACTTTGATTTTAGTTTTACGACACTCATTTGAAAACCGCTCTAATAAGGTTTCAAACGGATTGCTCCCGCATTTTAGGGCCCATTACGGCTGGTAACGGTCCCTGTCACTTTGAAATCCCTGTCACTTTGGAAATTTGACGTATCTACATAGTTTATAACAGACGAAACGACCCTTTGAATAAAAAAACTGCAGCGAACAATAAAACTCGCACGAGCAGCCATATTTGCAAACACATTGTGACAGCTGCAAATCGCTTCCTTAAAATGAGCAAGAAACTAATAGCGAGTTGAAATCTTCGTAACAAAACGAGAGTGGACTGCTGTGGCTAACGGTTTGATGGCAACCGAAATGTTTACTAAATGTCGTGTGTTCTGGAAGAAGAAATCGTTCCACAAAATCTTTGTAAAATTGCATTCAGTCCACCATCCATTTTATACTAATACTGTCACGTGTATGTACAACTGTCACGTTTTCTCACGTTTCTTTGGAGTGTTCCAAAAAATCCTTCAAATCCGTTCGATGACCGTTTTCAAACGCTTCTCCGAGCCTTTCCAAGATGACTTGCTCACAGTGTTTGCACTCGAGGGTACAAGTGTTGTTAGATAGCCAACAATGCAACATCGTACTCGCTTGATCACGAAACAGACTTGCCTCTTCAAAGCGACTAAGGTCAGAGTTTCTAAATCCAAGATCCCACGCTACGGGCCTCCAACTAAGACTCAACCGCGAAGAAAGCTCAGACACCAGACTGCTGGGCGGAAAACGTGACTTCATGTCTGGTTCGCCAGTTTCCGCGGTTGGAAGCGATTCCTTTTTCGAAGTCTCCGCTCCCTCATCGTCATTTCGTGAAATTTGGATTGGACTTGACAAGGTGGACTCAAGGTCTGAATCGCATGGTTTGGGATTTTGTGTTTCTTGCAGGGACAGTTTTGGGGCGCAGTGTTGGCAGTTCCTGCAAGGCTCAAAGATAACACGAGAGCGAGGTTGGGGAACAATTTGTTCCGTTGAACCATTTTGTGATTCCTCACAGGAAAGTCTCCCCAGTGACCCGGCACAGCACGACTCCTCGGCTGAGCATGCGCAGCTGTGTTCAGATGGGTCACTTGTGCTCCGCATTTTTCGTTCTGAATTGATCAGTCGCTGTATGTATGTATTGTCAGGAACACTGCCATGCCAAGAAGCACGTTCCCCTCTCGGGAGATCCCGATGCATCCCGAACGGAAAGCTGTGTTCGGATGAGTCATATCTGTGCCGAGAACAGACGCATGTGCATGGTCCCCGTGCACTGCTCAGCGGACCATGCTGTGATGACCCCAGGGAGTTTCCTTCAGAAGCATTACTTCCTTTTGTATTCCTTGTGCGCATTTCACAATGTTCTGACGCTCCACTTGTCCCGCGTCTTCGAGAGCTGACAGAGGAGCTTCTCTCAGAGGCGCCGCTTTCACCTCTTGTTTTGTACATTGACATGGCGTCGTCCGGTACATCGATGCTCGAAAGCCACCTGCTCACAACGTCAGCAGCTTCGAATCGGTTCATGCGTTCCAATGCCTCGATCAAGCGTGTGGCTGTTAACTCAGGCTGAAGAGCGCATAAGGATAGAAAGTGATCTGTTTCACTTTCGGAAATAACACTGGTGAAACCTAAAACAAGACAAAAACAGATAGAAGTAAGACTAATAATACCACAATGGCGTTGACCTTCATTCACGAAGTCCAACCACAGTAATCTAACAAGTCACATGATTGCATCTTCAAACTGAAGAATTTAAAGCGGCAATCAGCAAGGCTGTTGCCAAAGAAACTAAAATCAAAGGAACCTAAACTTCAGACATTTTAAAAATGCCTTGACTGCGAAGTATTAGGTGTTTCAGCCAAAAATGTGCCTATCATAGTTTCTTAGCCGCCATAGGTAACCAGGTGCCTGTAAGACAACACCCTTGTCATGAGATACACGCATATTCACACCTTTATTACACTACATAATGCACGTATGGAATTTCAAAAGGAAGTTCCGCAAAAGGATACCAGCATCTATTTGTGGGCGTGACTTTAATTTATTGTTACCGCTAGTGAGCAGGCTTTACGGCGTTAAAAAGAAAAGGGAGAGGGAAGTTCGAGCGCCCCATGATCCTTCTCCTTCTAGCGTCAATTGGATTGAACATGTTCTTCTTTTCATAATGCAACTATTGTCACTGTCGTAACGTCTACGTTATATATCCAAAAAGGTAGCATGGAAGCTATAGCTGTGAATCTTTCCATTTCTATATGGGAATATCCATAGTGAACACAAATCCCATTGAGCGAGCACTTTTGTAAAGGACCACTTCCTTTCAGAGGCCATCCTTACTTAATCGCGTTTGAATCAGTCCTCAATCAAACACTGTAGTTAGAACAAATTGTTCTAATCTTGAAGGTGATCACTTACGAGAAATTACACTGTTAACCAAATCTTCCACTATAAAACAAACATTAGGATGCACATTTTTATAGACGCTATAGACAACGAGCAAGCTCTCCGAACACCCCCACCCCCACCCCCCAGGAGAGCTTGCTCGTTGAAGCTATCGGCACTGCAAACAAATCACCTGAAGGTCCCGTGTCTTCATTTTCTACTGGAACAGATCCGACTCTCAGCTGCTCTGACAGTGAACTCACATTCGATGAACAATCTGTATCCAGCAGTTTGGCAAGCTCTTTTCTGTCCCTTAGTGACATGTGACTGATATGGTCACGATCATGGACATATCGCCTGATTCCGCAGTACTTGACATCCACCGCCAGTTCATTCACACCACAGCTTTCAAGGACAACTCTGGCGTTAGGTCCCTTATGACTGAACGCCTCATCCACGTCTTTTAGAAGGTATCCCTCGAATCTTTTTTGGTGCAGCATCTTTATACTCATGGCTTTGTGCACAAACTCGATTCCTCCAGCCACCTCGTTACGTAGTCCTTCCATCAGGGTTTCAATAAACTTCACTGACGCATAACAGCGCTCTTCGCATCCCTTTGGTGCCCAAACGCAGACATTCACTGCTGTAAGACTCGAGGAGAGCGTGACAAGAATCTCCACCACGTCGTCTGCGATTTTGATGCCGCCATACCAAACTGGACTTTTGTGACCAAACCGTTTCAACAACCGGATTTGAAACTTTGAAAAGAAGCCACACGGTAAAGCATCCATTTTGTTCTTGCATTCAACAATGCGACCAACAACACAGAGGCCTGCGTCACTGATACCAAACTGTGGCCAGACATCATCAAGATTGGAGCGATCTTGTTCCAAATGACTCGGAAACAGGTAGTTTTCACAGAGAATGTTATGTTCATCCCAGGGAATACACACCTCAAAACGAACAAACAGTTCCATCAGCTGGTCAAGAGGGCATTCTGGAAAGCTGGCCTGAAGTTCTGCTTTTTCGACCATGCCGCTGAGTCTATCAAAACGGAGCGAGCGAGGGAAGTTGGATGGTGCCAGAGCAATTCCAAATATATGGGACGTCAGCCAATTCACGTCTAGTACAACTTTGTCGCGAAGCTCGGGTGAATTGTCATTCACGATCTGTCAGAACAGATGGTATTAAGTTCAATCCGCTTCACGGTTCGGTTATGATTGTCAACATTCTTTTTACAAAATCCTTTGTGGGGGAAGGGGGTGGTGGGAAGAGAGGGGCTTTATTTCAATGGTCTTAATACTAAAGCAATATTTCGACTTCGAAAGAATGGACTCCATAACAACAGATGAATGTTCAGCCACGCTACACAAGTGATACAAACGGGCAAACGAAAAAACCTTTGACTTCGGTGGGATTCGAACCGCGGTTGTGGAAAATTCTAAAGTGTGACTATATTCAAATGAAAGCTACTGAGCAGTATTTTCCTGTGGTACTGTTTATTATGCTGTACAAGGTGGTTCTAACTTTTGAGTCTGTGGATAAAATCCTAAAGTGTGACCATTCAAATGAAAGCTACTGAGCAGTACTTTCCTGTGGTACTGTTTATTATGCTGTACAAGGTGGTTCTAACTTTTGAGTCTGTGGATGAAATCCTAAAGTGTGACCATTCAAATGAAAGCTACTGAGCAGTACTTTCCTGTGGTACTGTTTATTATGCTGTACAAGGTGGTTCTAACTTTTGAGTCTGTGGATGAAATCCTAAAGTGTGACCATTCAAATGAAAGCTACTGAGCAGTACTTTCCTGTGGTACTGTTTATTATGCTGTACAAGGTGGTTCTAACTTTTGAGTCTGTGGATGAAATCCTAAAGTGTGACCATTCAAATGAAAGCTATTGAGCAGTACTTTCCTGTGGTACTGTTTATTATGCTGTACAAGGTGGTTCTAACTTTTGAGTCTGTGGATGAAATCCTAAAGTGTGACCATTCAAATGAAAGCTACTGAGCAGTACTTTCCTGTGGTGCTGTTTATTATGCTGTACAAGGTGGTTCTAACTTTTGAGTCTGTGGATGAAATCCTAAAGTGTAACCATTCAAATGAAAGCTATTGGGCAGTACTTTCCTGGGGTACTGTTTATTATGCTGTACAAGATGATTCTAATTTTTAAGTTTCTGGACGAAGGTGTGACCAGCTACTACTAGTAAGTCTTTTCCTGTTATGCTGTTAGTTGTTGCAGTTTAAAGTTAACCTAGTTATGCATACACAGAGTGAACATTTCTTTTTACCTCTGCACTCTCATTAAGATAAAAGGCCACGTTTCTCACTCCTTCTTCATCAGCTGCGTTGTTGACTTCTTTTACTTCTCTGAAAAACTCTTCCCAAGATACCACGGGAAATGAGGACCTCTTTTTTGCCAACGCACGAATGCGAGGCAACAACTGAGCACACAAACGAGGCACTAGTTCTGAGTTCTGGCAGATCAAAAGCAAGAAAACGATCATTAGAAAACACAGGAAACTTTGGTCTTAATAATAGAAAGAATAACGTTATAAACGCTTATGCACATTTAATGTTAGCCTGTTCCAGGTGGGGAAAGCGCAAATAGTTGGGGAAGGCCGAAGAAAAGCGAGCGAAATAACAATGCGGGGAGACGCCTCCTCTCCCTAGTCTCCCCGCGTTTTTTTCGCTCGCTTTTCTTCGCGCCTTCCCCAACTATTCGCACTTTCCCCACTATCTGAACGCCTGGAACAGGCTAATTTAACATCGAAAAGCATAAGCGCAAACCAAGAGTTCACTGTGAAACAAGCTTCATGTCATAAAGCAAGTATGGAAATGAGTGGAAGAAGGGACGGAATGCGTTTCTGCCTGCGTACACGCGCGAGGGCGAGGAAACACGTTGATGACTGAATGCATGCATGTGAAGGATGGAGAAAGTGATCAGAGCCTTTCTTTCAGGTGAAAAACAAATAGCGCATACCTTGATAATTTTGCCGCGAAGTGTTTTGAGGCACTCACGTAATGCATTGAAGTCCAGGACGTTTGGGTTGGTGCAATTCAACACCATCACTTTGGGATAAAAATTCATGTAAGCTTGAAAGCTATCCATGGCCATCCTGAAATAGGCATTGGCTCTTGGCTGTGGATCAGTGTCCAGCTTATCAGGGTGAGTGGCAATCAGGACCACCTCGGGACGATAACGAAGAACACCGCATTTCGTCTCCCTTGCTTTTAAGCACCCCAAATAATGAAACAAGTCATTCTCGATTTCCTTGTCTGTCTTACTCAAGTCAAACAACACCAAGGATATTGAAGTCCTCTTTCCAATGAAGTACTCATTACTTGTGAAGGCCCATGAGTGACCTGCCATGTCCATTTTGCGGAACTCGCCCGCGCCAGGCACATCTATGATGCCAACTTCAATCCCAGCAGTCCTTGAGGCCATATCCTGACTTGTGTCTGGTTGGTCGTGATGGCGCCTGCGCTGAGAAGCTGTCAGTTGCAGGTTTCTTATAAGGGTTGTTTTACCAGCGTTGACAGCACCACAAACACTTAAAGTGACGTAAGAAGGCGGGTCTGAGCCATCTTTGAGTAGAGAACAACGAACTTTGTAGCTCTAAAACAATAATTTAGGTGGTTGGTTTATTTGCCATGCCCTTCTTTTAAAATGGAATGGAACATTTAAAAAGGAGAGGGGTAGGTAGGAAGGAGATGATATTGTATTCAGAGGGTGAGGAGCAGAGAAACAGAATGATGCATTCGAAAAAGGAGTGGGAGACAGAATGATCAGAGTAATGGTGGGAAAAGGAAGACATCCATTTATACAGAAGGGGTTGGCAAAGAAAAGGAGGGTGGACTTTGCATGACAAGAGGGTAGGGTAAGTAAAAAAGTGCAGTTAAAAAGGAGAGGTGGTGAAAGACAGGAAGGGTGCATTTAGAAAGGACAGGGGACAAGGAAAGAAGAGAGGGGTAAATTTATAGAGATTAGGGAGGGTATAAAGGAATAATGAATTTACAGAAAGGGGCTGTATTAAAGAGAAATAGGGAAAGAAAGTATACAATCAGTGGGAAAATGGCACAAGGGAGCCCTTATCTCTCTACAGCTTAATAACTGTTCAAAACAATGTATGTAGTGTACCTGGATCAGCTTCACAATGCTCTGGTGTTTGTTCATTTTTGCCCACTGCTCAGCATCCCATATCTGTCAGTAGAGTAAATAAAAAAGTCTAGGCAACACAACTTTTTAGACACAGTTTGTGTTTAAATCGAAAAGTCTGTGGGACATATCAAGCAAACATAACAAAATTATTAGTAATCCCATAAGGCAGGAAACTGGCCAGTGAGGCTACTTACAAAACATGGAGGGTACTGAATTTGGGTCTACATTTATTTTCTAGAGTACTATTATTATTACTATTATTACAATTAGCTCATGCCGCTGTAATACCTTGTTTCCCAGTGTGGAAACAGCAGTAACATCTGCTCCAAAATCCAGTAGAACAATGCACGTTTGAAGATGGCCACCTTTGGCTGCACGAATCAGTGCTGTGATGCCATACTGAAAGTCATCAAAATAAACAACAAAATGAATAATTAATAATAATTACAATTTATATAGCACAAATTTCATGTACATGATCGAATGCACGTGAAAGGAAAACAGTCACACTTCTGTGAGAGACCATTTCTCTCATAAGTTATCACCTCTTATTACTCTACCACCTTTTCCTTGCAATATTATTTACTAATAGGTGTTCTGTTACCAGAGCTCCGACTGTATTTAGTAGCTTTGCAAGAACACAGTGACTAGACGTTGTTCTTTCTTGCTTCAAGCCCTTAGCTCTTTCCTACAGCAAAGGATATTTGTGACCCTCCACATTAAAACAGTACACACAATGTACTTATGAATTTCCCCCCACATGGTGAATTATTTTCGCAGTTACAGTGCATGGATTTGAAATTCTCCATCATGAAGTAAAAATTTCACGCCGTGTTCACACTATTTTGGAACATTTTCACACTAGACATGAATCTGAAGAGGATGGTAAGCTGGACACAATGGGATTGTGTGAGATGGCAGGGAAATTAAAGACAGCAAAAATTTTGAAATTATGCAATTCACTTCAAATAGCAAAAGCCGTGCAAACCAATGTACAGAATGACTCCTGTTACCACCCCTGCTGCTTTTTAGAGTCAGCTGCAATTAATGTGGAGAACAGCGCAGTAACTGTTAAAGTATAGTTGACATATCAGATGTATAATTTTCTCACAGTCTTTAAATAAATAATTAAATTAATTTGAACTTACCTTATCCTGAAGATCAATCTTGGCTCCAGCTTCCAAGAGCAGTTTGCAAGTAGCAGGATGACCATGATCAGCTGCCCACATCAATGCCGTCTCGCCATCCTAAAAATAGATTAATAATAATTTTTAATAATTATAAATATGTGGTGCAGAGATCATGGCTTTATTTTGGGGGACTCTTCAAAATGCTTAATTCCCATTATCGTTACTGTTATTGTTTTCATCAGTCATCGTGTAGATATTGTATTTCTTATAGCTTCGTATTTCAAGCATGTGCTTTAATATTGTTAGGCGTTAGATCTGAGAGGCATTAGCTGTTGTTGATTCATTCACTGCACACTGTATTAGTGATCATGAAGTGTTACATGAGGTAAAAACTGCTTAACATACTGTAAATAAGCTGATAGTTATGCACCTGCATGGGCATAGCCATAATTTCGTTAAAATGTTTTCAGTAATATTTTCAGAGGTTCTGATTTTCTAGTCCCATTGTGGTAAGGTGAAAGGAACAAGTAAATGTGTGATATTTGAAAAAAATATGCAAGCTGAATAAATTTATGCAATTGGATGCTGCAGTTCGATGCCAATTATGATTATTTGTGTGAAATGACACCATCACATAATATCAGACGGCCCTGTCTCATAGATGAGCATCTCACCAGTCGCTTAACCCTTTAACTTCCAAGAGTGACAAACATCAAAATTCATGAAAAATCCCAAATTTCATTTTGTAAAATATTAAAAAACAACTAGTACCAAGAAAAAATACTGGCAAAAATTTAGAGGTTTCATTTAAATGGTCACACCATAGGATTTTGTCAACAGATTAGAAAATTAGATTTACTACTGCATCAAAACAACAAAATTTAAGAAAAATCCCAAATATCATTTTATAAAATATTGAAAAACAACTTGTACCATCTCTCAACTCATACAAAAGCACTGCTCAGTCGCTATTAAATCATTTGAATGGACACACCATAGGATTTTGTGGACAGACTACAAAGTACATGTCTCCATTATTGACTCTAGGAGTTAAGTTTAAGGTTGCCTTGATCCTTTTCAAGCATTTTGCGGGGTCAGTGGTAGCTAACAGGGGGTCATTGACTAGATTATAAATTGTTGTAATTACCTTTGTTTGATTGTTGATATTGGCACCTTTGGATAACAAGAATTGACAGGTTTCAGTGTGTCCATAACGGGCTGCTAAGATCAATGTTGTGTAATGACTCTAAGAATAAAATATGATCATGTTTAATCATATGATAATCAATTACATTAAACTGCTAATTTAGCATTCATACCCTTTTTTTGGACTTTGTTTTGGCAAATCTCAAAAAATTATGCACTTTCTTGGAGCCAAACAAAAACACATACATTGGAAAACCCTGTTAATCACTGACCACACCTTTAATAACACTATAGCCCTTTCTTGATCATAAAGTAATTTCACTGTTCAAAATATTTGAAAGTCATTTTTAGTGAAAATAGATAAGCAGCTGTATGGAGTAGTGGGTCAAACTCTAAGTTAAATCAAAGGGCTCTTTAAAGAGCCATCTCATGAATATGAAACAACAGATCAGTTTTAATTTTCTTTACTGAGCTTGAAGTCAAAGAATTGAATGGTAAAACAGATTTAAAACAACCAAAACATCTTAGCATGACATAATATATGCATATGTGAAATGAGATTGTCTAGTAGACAACTGAATGATGTTAAATACACTGGGAATTACAATACAGCAATCATCTTTTAACATGTAATACACTGGGAAATTAAACACATGATGGAATAAGTAAACATTTGCATATCTGTTCCTATAATCTCACTCTACGCTTTATGTATTCACGACATAATTTAAAGGCAGGTACATGTATAGTAAAGTCACTAATTTCACTTCCCTATTCTCCTTGGATTATCAATAAATGTTTCCCATAAAGAACACTCCTCAAGTTACAAAGCTAAGACAGTGATTAATTTATAACTAATCATTGGTTTGAAAACTACAAAGAACACTCAGATAAGATGTAGTTGCACTAGCTGGTAGATAGAGTGCACAAGGATGGGGGCAGGGGGGGACTGATCATACAGCTAGGGACCCCATAACCCCCTTAGTCGGTTTGTTAAAGAAAACAAGGCCTATTAATGCCTGTATACAACAACCAACAACAACATTACATAAACTATTTACCACTGTGAAGGCATTGATATCAGCTCCATGTTCTAGATATAGCCGGCATACTTCTGTCATTCCAGATTTGGCTGCTTGCATCAACGGTGTTCTGAACCACTACGTAATGAAAAGAAGATAGAAATGTTCAGCAAAATAGTGAAGTAATGAGTAATAGAATGCAGATGTAGACTGCTAGAAACTCAGTCCTGTAATAGAACTTGTAGCTCTAAGGGGTGTATAATCCAAAGCCCCAAGAGTGTTAAATATTAAAATTCAAGAAAAATTCCAAATAATATTTTTTAACATATTGAAAAACAAAACCATGCAAAAGTACTGCTAATTATGTTGAGGTTTTATTTGAATGGACACACCATACAGCTGTATGTTTTCATCAACAGACTCGAAATTTAAAGATTAGTTCTACATTACATGTCCCTATAAGTGACTCTAGGAGTGAAAGGCTGGTTAACATGGTGCGAGGGTGACCTGGCCAGCTGGGTTAATTAACCAGACTCTGTTTGTTTTTGCTGTTTGCTTTACATGTACACACCAGAGAGTGTCACTGTCTGCTTGCTGGGACACCCTTCAAGGTGGGCTAACTTTTTTGCATGTAAATTAGCAGCCTTACATTAAGGGTAAAGGAAGGTTGAGTATTGCACTTACTAATTTTTTGTTAGCTTTCCAGTTGACATCTGCTCCATTATTCAGTAATTCTTTGCATTTCTCGATATCTCCTTTCTCTCCATGATAAAACAGTTCTTCACTCAACCTCTCCTGTTAAGAAAAAAAATTAATAGTATTGGTTACTGCATGACTAAAATGGTTGAAATTAAAATACTTACAGTGTGATGTGCTTTACTGTCAGCACTCAACACATTTTTTTACAAGTTGGCCAATCAGAGGGTGCAAACTCAATTAACGTCACACCTTCTTACAAGGCTGCACACAATGGAATGTGATCTTGTTGCTTTGTGCTTATCACAGGTGTAAAGTTAGTAACAAAATATGAAGATTTTTTTCATTTTATTGCTTCACACATATTCACAGTTATGAAAATGATAAGAATTAACTTGTGATATCGCCAAACATTGTAAAAAAAATTGTTGGGTACTCACAGCACGTAAGGCGGGTCGCAATGCAAATAACTCTTCTTTTAAGGGTTACTAGTACCCAATATTAAAAAACCAGTTTGATTTTGTTCATACTGCATTCAGTTGGAACCTGGAAGGAAGTATAATATGCAGGAATAACAGTACAGTACAGTACAGTACAGTACTTTTGTAGGGTCGTACGGCTTTTTCCGGCCCCGCTTGCGCAAATGCATACAGCCCTCTCACGAGACTTTCATCAATAGTTTTGTAAAGAAAAGGCTCGCAGGGCCGCATAAGTGATATGATAATAGCCGTGGTCACACTGCGCACTTTTACCCAGGGAAAACGTATTTACATTTACCAAGGGCCAATTCACCAAAACTTTCCAAAGGTAAATTCATCTTGGATTTCATTTTTCCTAGGTGAAATATCTAGAAAGGTCACACTACGATAATCGACAGCTGGGGTTGTCAGGCATTTCATTTGTGCAATTGAATTTTTGGCTTTGATAAATATGATATGTGGAGGAATTCAGAGAAGAGAAAGTGGTGTCCAAAGCTTGGTTTTGACCAGTTGAAGGAAAAGATGGATGAACTGATGTTTGACTTGTCTCGCTCCGGGAGTTAAATTAGTACCCGTTGTAATACATTGGGTTCGGCTCATCTTGAGGATACAAACTGTTTTTAGAGAAAAATCAATTGTTCAATTACAAAATCAATTCTAAACGGCGACTAAAACTGAAATAATATTTAAAATCATGAATTCTAAAGTTAATCAGATAACACGCGCCGCTTTTAAAAAATAGAAAATTACTTTCACAACGTGACATATGTCCGGTTCTGTCATCAATGCATTCGCCGACGAGCGTCTATTGGTTAGCTACCTTGGGATTTGAATTTGCCCTTGCGCTCGCTTTGGGGTAGCTGTCAAGGGAAACTCTATTGTTCTCATGATACATCCAAGCTACAGACGATAAAATTTCCCCCAAGTAAATTACCTAGGGAAAAATCGGTCACACTTAAAAAATTCAGTTTCCCTAGGGAAAATGTCAACAAGTCAAGTTTCCCTAGGGCAAAAGTCTGTAGTGTGACCACGGCTAATATGAGTTACTTTATGCATATATCCAAGTTCTATGATATATTAATTTTTTTCATAACTTTTATTTGCTTTTATCAGCATTTCTATTCAAACAAACAAACTGCAGGAGTTTGGAAATCAAACATTCTGCTATGACTTTTAATTGAGTTTGATTGCCAACCCAATCGAACGAGAGATACTAATGACCGAGTTACGAGTTGAGTTGAGTTTGAGTTGAGTTTGAGTTAAGTTTGAGTTAAGTTTGAGTTAAGTTTGAGTTACCGTTGCTTTCATTTTTTTAACTTAAAAGTGGTTAATGGAGGATCCAGATCTTTTCTACAGAAAATAGACCGTCTGTTCTCTTTTCACGGGTGAAAAAGTGTTAATTTTACATTCCCAAGCGTGAAGCGTTGCATTGTTCTTATTTCACAGCCACAACAATTGTTTACTCCCCGTAACTGGTTTTTCACTCATGCTCTTGTTGGACGCGCGAATAACGATCAATTTGAAGTTCCCAGCTGGCTAACTTATAATTTGTTTTCTGTAATAAAAGTAATCAAAGGCTCCTAAGAGCCAACCCGTGAATAAGAAATGCTAACGCGTAACGCAATATTGCGGTAAGCTTATGTTATGTTTTCACACTGACACGTTTTAATATTTATTAAACGTAAGGTTTTTTGACAAACGCAAAAAAAGAAAAAGAAAAATACAGCAGATCACTTTAATAATGTTCAGTCTGAAGAAAAAAGAAAAAAAAAGAAATGGACGGCACAAGCGAGCTTTGAACCTCGGGCCTATCGGCTGTCATTCCGCGTTTTACACCATTCGGCCACCGTGATCACTGGTTTAGAACGGGATAAATTTACGTAGCGGCTATTCGTACAGCACCAGTAGGCGAACTTCGATTTGCCATTCATACGGGAGTCCAAAACTTTCGACAATTTTCGAAGTTATTCTTCGCTTTTGTTGGTCCACAATATTAAATGTTCGTTTAGTTTTACGAATTGTTTCTGTTAAGCGATGTTGATTTGGCTCAGACTCGTATACTACGCGAGCGACTCATTTCGTGACACTTAGAAATTTTTCGCGTCAAAGAATACTCCCGTACGGCCAACTTCGCGGATTTGCTATTCGTACGGGAGTCCAAAACTTTCGACAACTTGCAATGTTATTCTTCACTTTTGTTGGTCCACAATATTAAATGTTCGTTAAGTTTTACGAAGCGCTTCTGGTAAGCGATGTTGATTTGGCTTAGACTATTAAATTTGCCGAGTCTGTATACAACGCGAGCGACTCATTTCGTGACACGTAGCTGAATAAACATCGCTCACAAGAAGCGCTTCGTGAATCTAAACAAACGTACAATATTATGGATTGGCAAAAGTGAAGAATAACATCGAAAATTTTCAAACGTTTTAGACTCCTGTACGAATAGCAAATCCGGCGAAGTTGGCCATAGGCCCGGGGGGAGGGGAGGGGGGGGGGGGGGGGGGGTAATCCCATAAATGAGCTATATAGGTATGTGCCGCTGTGAGGGGAATGGTTTTCAAGCAGTTTAGTCTGGGATAGGGTATAGAAATCAGAGAGTTTTGGTCTAGAATAGGGTATCATTTTCCTCGAAAAAGATCAGTTGCGTGAAGAATTCAGTCTAGACAAGATTTACTGGCAAATGGCATTTAAAAATCGGTAAGGCGGGCAGTACGGCATTTTTACTGACCCCTGTTAACCCGGGAGGGGGGCGGGGTACTCAACAAAGTTTTGTACGGGGATGCTCCGCCCCGAGGTCCGAACCCTTTACCCTTTCACATACCGTTTTTGACAGAAAAGGTACCCCTTTCATATACTTTTTATTGAAAATGGTACCCCTTTCACATACCTTTCATTGAAAATGGTACCCCTTTCATATAGCCTTCTCGTGCATCTCTGTTTGGGTCTGTTTGATATATTTTGAAAGGCCCTTTTTATAATACTTCAATGGCAGTTTTCCCTACACTTTTTATACTTCAACTCGTGTTTTCCCTACCGTTTCCTATACTTCATGAAATCCCTACCCTTTCATATACTTCAACTTGGAAATCCCGACCCTTTCATATACCTCCAGCCTCAAAAACGTACCCCTTTCGGGCGGAGTATCCCCGTATAGTCCATTATAGGGGGTACCTCCACGGGCCTGTTAACTATAACTGTGATAGTGAACGAGTTTCTGGAAAATAGCAAGTCTGGAAAAGGTCAAGGATATGGTAGGGTTTTTCGGTGTTTAGTCTAGTATAGGGTTTCAAAATGCAGAGTCCCAGCGGCACACCCCCACCCAAAAATTTGCAAAGTACCCTTCTCCCCCGGGATTTATTTTCCCCGGTTCATCGCTGTCGATCAAACAGGGAAAAACTAACAGCAGGTCTGAGATCTCCAGTCTGAGATCTGATCTGAGTTTTCCAGGTCTGAGTTTTACGGGTCTGAGGTCTGAAGTCTGAAATTCGACTTTGTTCTTGTCTTTTGATACTATATTCCCACGTCGTGTGATAGGTTATACTGACCAAACTGAACGGTTGTGCTGGTGGTGGGAGCTAATTTACAGGGATTCTGACAGGATGCGGGGAAAATAAAATAAAATTGTGCGGGAAATAACGTCGACTGTGCGGGAAATTGTGCGGGATTGTGCACCCGGGGGGGGGGGGGGGGGGGGGGGGGACTCCCATATAAAAATGACGGGGGTGCTCGGCGTACCTTTTAAGGGTCAAAATTTGGAGATTGGTACCGCTTAGGGTACTAAAATCTAAAATGACCGCCGTTAGAATTATCGCGGTACCTTTTAGGGTACAGAGCCGAAAAAATATGACAGAATATGACATGTGTTGTTTTAGTATGGGTACCTCTTAGGGGTAAAAATTATTTTGAGCCACGCCCATCAAACCAGATTCTGGTACCTTTTAGGGTGTTTTACGAAAATTTCCGACGAGCATCCCCGTCATTTTTATATGGGAGTCCCCCCTCCCCCCCCCCCCCCCCGGATTGTGCAATCCTGTGACCAACCAATATTCAATCACCAGCGTTCTAGCCAGGCCAGAAAATTATGACAGGGAGGAAATTCTGCGTAAATGAAAAATACAGATAGATGTTTACCTTGGGGATTAAAATGTACCCAGCAATCGTCAATTTGCGGCTGTTTTTCTTCACCAACGTTTTTTTTGTCTCAACAAAATCACATTGCGTGACACGATGAACTGGATCAGGTAAAACCGAAATACCACCTCAAAATAAAATATTTCCGATCTGAGCGAGTTCCTTTATGAAAAATCCGTACATTTTATGTAGTGTGAATAATTTCCAGTAAAGGTTCACACAATTTCTCCGAAAGTTTGCTGCAAAAACACAACCCCGAGATGTATGCAAATTGCGTGCGAAATGTAATTCGATAGCATGTTTGTTTGCATTTTTCTGAATGAAAACGTCTTTCACTTGATTGAAAAAATCAAATCCGGTATTCTGATCAGAACTTAATAATTTTCTCCTATCAATCCGAAGTTCCAGCGCTTTAATAGTTTGTTTGTCGATTCGCAAACTTGATTGATCAGTTCTTTGCGGAAATAATTCACACTGAGAGTGACATTCATTTCGGCGCGACGGTACATTTTCTTCGGTGTTTCATCTTCGGTCCCCGACATATTAAACTGAAAGAGGAAGCGAAAGCGCTCAAAAAATATCAACAGGCTGCTAAGAAAAACGACATAATGTCTGGAAAACGACAACTAAAAAGCTACGCGAAAAATTCGGTAGGAAGTCGGATAGAGACAATACAGTGCATTAGAATGTAAAATTTTCACTTTATCATTCCTGAAATGCGAAAAGACGGTTTTATTGTCCGTCATACTATCTTTTATCTGTTTTTCTTTATATAAAAAAAGATCTTGTTCTACCATTAACGACGTTTTAAGTAAAAACGGTAACTCAAACTTAACTCAAACTTAACTCAAACCTAACTCAAACTTAACTCAAACTCAACTCAACTCTTAACTCGGTAAATAGTCGATCCCCAATCGAACGATTGATGTTCGATTGAGTTCGATTCCCCGGGGCAATGACCCCTGCAACAGCAAGGGAATTACAACACGACTAAGCATATTATAAGGACCTCATTTAGCCAATTGCAAATATTATCTAATTGTATAATCCTCTCCTTCCTTCTCTTTAATCACTTAAGAGTGCAAGGCAGTTTTTTTCTCTCTCGTTAAGTTCGAAAAGGGCCTAGGCAAACGCGAAGCGCCAAAGAGCACGTTCACTGTCAGCAAGGATAGAATTATTTTACAATATGAACAACAACTGCCAATAAACGTGTTCATTCCCCAGCTCGATTTCGGCCAAAAAAATTCTAAACGACATCAGTTTAGAATAATACATAACAAGACAGCCACTGATACTGTATTTTTGTAAAGTGTAAATCGACAACAACAAACATTTCAGATAAGCTTAATAAAAACCACTTGCCTCGCTCGTGACTGAATCAGAGTCGTCTTGTTTCTGCTCAGGCCCCATCAAGCAAATCTCAATTTTTTTTCATCCTAGCAGCTCGAAGCGAAATAATGATATTAATTCTTTCGAATTATTTGTATAAAGGTCACCGCACCAAGCGAATGAAATTTGCAACTGGATTTAAAAACACAAATGGCAAAGGTTTTCGCGGTTTGTCACGTCTGCGTCTGCCAAACTGCACGAAAATGGAGACCCTTGCGTGAGGTCGAGGTTTACTAGTTCAAAGGTGTGTCACTAGTTATTTTTAGCTTCACACATAGGGCATAAATAAATCTGGTCCCCGTTTGAGAAAAATAAATGTAGTCAAATCATAGAAATGGGGAAACATTTAAACACAGAACAACTACAAAGAGTGCTAAAGTAAGTATCCGTTGTGGAAATGATTTGGAAATCAATTGGAAATGATTTAAAATGCAAGTTTACTACCGATGAAAACAGGAAGTTCATGTTAAAAGGTTTGTTGACAAGGGAGAAATCAGAACTCCCTTTCCTTTGATAAAAACAATCGAATCGATCCTTTTAGGGAGTTATTTTAACAAGCAACTAAAACCACATCAATTATCAGTACTTATATTGATAAACGTTAACCAATCACGTGTATGACGATGACCTAGCATAACATTTCTGAGAAAATGGTGTTGTACAAGTATCATTATAAACACCATAAAAATATTTATAGCTTTTCATTCATCGACAAGAAACTTTACACGTCATCAATTATTAGTACTTATATTGATAAACGTTTACCAATACTATCCGATGATTATGGCGCGCCATTTGTTTCAAAATTACTTTTGTCTATTGTTAGGAATTCAGCTATTATTAATGTCTATAAACATGGTCAGTTGCGTGTAACTCGCTCAGTCGCCTACATCAACTAAGTTGTGTATTGTCATTATTCAGTCAGTTGATCAGTATCACGTTCTCCGTCGGTTATGTATTAGTTAATCGGTCGGTCTGTCGTACGTATATTACTTGGTTGTGTATAGTACTCGGTCAGTTGTGCGTATTCCTCGGTCAGTTTATGTGTATTACTCAGTCAGTTTGTGTGTAGTACTCGGTCAGTTGTGTGTATTACTCAGTCAGTTTGCGTGTATTACTCGGTCAGTTGTGTGTATTACTCGGTCAGCGGTTGTGCGTATTCCTCGGTCAGTTTGTGTGTATTACTCAGTCAGTTGTAAGTATTACTCGGTCAGTTGTGCGTATTACTCGGTCAGTTTGTGTGTATTACTCGGTCAGTTTTTGTGAATTACTCGGTCAGTTGTGCTTATTACTCAGTCAGTTGTGCGTATTACTCGGTCAGTTGTGTTTACTCAGTCAGTTGTGCGTATTACTCGGTCAGCGGTTGTGCGTATTCCTCGGTCAGTTTGTGTGTATTACTCAGTCAGTTGTAAGTATTACTCGGTCAGTTGTGCGTATTACTCGGTCAGTTTGTGTGTATTACTCGGTCAGTTTTTGTGAATTACTCGGTCAGTTGTGCTTATTACTCAGTCAGTTGTGCGTATTACTCGGTCAGTTGTGCGTATTCCTCGGTCAGTTTGTGTGTATTACTCGGTCAGTTGTGTGTATTACTCAGTCAGTTGTAAGTATTACTCGGTCAGTTGTAAGAATTACTCGGTCAGTTGTGCGTATTACTCGGTCAGTTGTGTGTATTACTCGGTCAGTTGTGTGTGTTACTCGGTCAGTTGTGTGTATTACTCAGTCAGTTGTAAGTATTACTCGGTCAGTTGTAAGAATTACTCGGTCAGTTGTGCGTATTACTCGGTCAGTTGTGTGTATTACTCGGTCAGTTGTGTGTGTTACTCGGTCAGTTGTGCGTATTACTCGGTCAGTTGTGTGTATTACTCGGTCAGTTGTGTGTATTACTCAGTCAGTCGTGCGTATTTCTCGGTCGGTTGTGTGTATTACTCGGTCAGTTGTGTGTATTACTCGGTCAGTTGTGTGTATTTTTCGGTCAGTTCTGTGTATTACTCAGAAAGTTCTGTGTATTACTCAGTCAGTTCTGTGTACTACTCAGTCAGTTCTGTGTATTACTCAGTCAGTTGTGCGTATTTATCGGTCAGTTCTGAGTATAACTCGGTCAGTTGTGTGTATTACTCGGTCAGTTGTACGCAAAAGTCGGTCAGTTGTACGCAAAAGTCGGTCAAGTGTACGTAAAAGTCGGTCGGTTGTGCGTATTTCTCGGTCAGTCCTGTGTATTACTCAGTCAGTTGTGAGTAATACGCACAACTGACCGAGTAATACACACAAACTGACCGAGTAATACGCACAACTGACCGAGTAATACGCACAACTGACTGAGAAACACACACAACTGACCGAGTAATACACACAAACTGACCGAGGAATACGCACAACTGACCTAGTAATAAGCACAACTGACCGAGTAATACACACAAACTGACCGAGTAATACACACAACTGACCGAGTAATACACACAACTGACCGAGTAATTCTTCAGTACAACTGACCGAGTAATACGCACAACTGACCGAGTAATACACACAAACTGACCGAGTAATACGCACAACTGACCGAGTAATACTTACAACTGACCGAGTAATACGCACAACTGACTGAGTAATACACACAACTGACCGAGTAAGACACGCAAACTGACCGAGGAATACGCACAACTGACCGAGTAATAAGCACAACTGACCGAGTAATAAGCACAACTGACCGAGTAATACACACAAACTGACCGAGTAAAACACACAAACTGACCGAGTAATACGTACAACTGACCGAGTAATACGCACAACTGACCGAGTAATACACACAAACTGACCGAGTAATACACACAAACTGACCGAGTAATACACACAAACTGACCGAGTAATACGCACAACTGACCGAGTAATACACACAAACTGACCGAGTAATACGCACAACTGACCGAGTAACACTTACAACTGACCGAGTAATACTTACAACTGACCGAGTAATAGTTACAACTGACCGAGTAATACACACAAACTGACCGAGTAATACACACAAACTGACCGAGTAATACACACAAACTGACCGAGTAATACGCACAACTGACCGAGTAATACACACAAACTGACCCAGTAATACGCACAACTGACCGAGTAATTCTTACAACTGACCGAGTAGTTCTTACAACTGACCGAGTAATTCTTACAACTGATCGAGTAATACTTACAACTGACCGAGTAATACTTACAACTGACCGAGTAATACTTACAACTGACCGAGTAATACATACAACTGACTGAGTAATACACACAACTGACCGAGTAATACACACAAACTGACCGAGGAATACGCACAACTGACCGAGTACTATACACAACCAAGTAATATACGTACGACAGACCGACCGATTAACTAATACATAACCGACGGAGAACGTGATACTGATCAACTGACTGAATAATCATGACAATACACAACTTAGCCGATGTAGGCGACTGAGCGAGTTACACGCAACTGACCATGTTTATAGACATTAATAATAGCTGAATTCCTAACAATAGTCAAAAGTAATTTTGAAACAAATGGCGCGCCATAGATGATGACTTAGCACTAAATTTCTAGAAAATAATTTATGTCATTTGTTTGCCTGTCTTACCGGGGGGGGGGGGGGGGGGGGGGGGGGTGGGGTACTCCCTATAATGGGATATACAGGGATGCTCTGTCCGAAAGGGGTACCTTTTTTAGGTTGGAGGTATATAAAAGGGTAGGGGAAACTGACATTTAGGTCGCATGTAACAGCTAATTTTTTCGTCTATTAAAGTATTTTAATGTTTATACTGAAGCCAAAAAGTGAGTAAATGTTGCTCAAATGTTAGCCAAATACGCTTCTTTTGTTTTTCCATTTTCATTACAACATGTATCAGGGATGTACGTCAGGGATGTAAGTCAGCAAGGTACATGAAAGGGCTACCTTTTCTGTCAAAAACAGTATACAAATGGTTAAGGGTTTAGACCTCAGGGCGCCGGAGAATCCCCGTTCAAAACATTGACGTCCCGGATGGCAACCAGAAGTCGTTTGTTTTCGTTTTTGTGTCTTCTGCCTTCATCGTGTCTTGCTTCAGACGTTAAAAGAAGAGCTTTCCTATTCGTTTCAAGAAACAGAAGTGTGCCATAAAAAGAAACACCCGGCCACCGTTCAAATTACTGTTCAAGATCTGGGATGCGCCTTCTTGTTGCTTAAAGCCCCTGATAAATTATCACCACGCCCAAAACACAAGATTCTGGTATATTTTTAGTTCAACATTTCCGAGGGGTATCCTTCCGTATCCCCGTCACTTTTTATGGGATTCCCCCCTCCCGGTTTTGCTTTCGTTATTCTGGGCCCGGTTGTTCGAAAGCCGGTTAACGCTAAAACAGGATTAAAACTTGTTCTATTTTTGTTCTATTTTTTTTTTATGTGCGCACAGGTATTAACCAAAACGTAGTGTAAGAGTTTGCACGGATAACCTCACCTGCCGCTTTTTCCTGTGTTTTTATCGCTTCTTTTAACGGCTCCTGGAAGCTGTTTTGGGCGAGTTTCGATCAAACCTCCCAGTGTAGCGTGCTTCATATATAGTACTACTAAGTACGCTAGCTTACCAAAAAAGGTAACAACTTGGCGAAATGATATGGAATTAAAGTAGACTATAAAAGGCAAAAAAGATAAAGTCACACATGAACTACAGTACAGGTCGCCCACTTGGCCGGATCTTAACCCGGGGTCAATTCAATAAAACGTTTGCAAGTGTAGTTGCCATTGTTTCAGAGGTTAAAAACAATAGCTACACTTGTAAGTTACACTTGTAAAAGTTTTATTGAATTGATCCCCGGTTTCCGTAGCATGACTTTTGACTATATAAAGACAGGAATATAAAATATAACACACGAGCTAGTTAACACCTTTTATTGAACATTTATAATTAAAGGGACTTCCTTTTTGCCAGTGTTTAGTCTTACAAAAATGAGAGGCAAATGCTATACCATGTTTATCAAATTTATAGCTACAAATCAGCGTTTTATTGTATACATTTCTTAGTTGTTTTCAGTGAAGAAAATATCGCTTATAGACTTGAAATAGTCTTTTACGTTTTACTTATTCAGGAGGCAGAGATCATGGAGGGGGGAATCCCATATAAAGTTGATGGGGGTAATCTTATTTAATATTGAAAGGAAATCCTAAAAGATTCAAATAACCGGTTTTGTGGGTGTGATTCACATTAATTGTTATCCCTAAGAGGCACCAATTATTTCTGAAAAGCATATTTTTCTGGCTTAATATCCTAAACGTGTATAAGAGAAACTCTGACACACCCTTAGTGGTAGCAAACCACAAATTATAACCCCTAAAGGTACATCAATCACCCCTGTCACTATGTCCATCATATGGGATTCTTCCCCCCTCCCCCCACGCGGAGGAGTGGGGTGCAGGATTGCAGAAAATTAATTCAGTTTTTTTAAGAACGAAGCATGATACAATGGGATGCAATATATCAAACACGAGGAACAGTGTTTCATCAGATTTTTAAACACTGAGAAGTGGGTTGGAAAAACGAGGTGCAGCCGAGTTTTTTTACAATCAGTTAAAAATAGTGAATATCTAATATACAGTTCATTTATAAGTTTATTGAAAAACAATGTTTTTTTTTCTCTCTGCTTTCAAAGATTGCAAATGAGATTCTCCAACGACTCCTTCGAGATGTCAAAAAGCAAAGGTGAGCCATCCTGCCATAAGGAGATATCCACCCATTGGAGCTAACTTTCCAAATGATTTGTCCTGTTTTATTCCAACTAAGTAACAGCTGAAACCGGAAAGAACGTTCATTAATACATTGAATTGAATTATAAGATGTATGTAAAGTATATGTAAGATAAACTGTGATGATTTATTAAAGATTGCTTTTTGCTTTTTTATCCTACAAAATAAATTTTTTTTGAAGGTGAGTATTCTTTTGATAAAGCACTCTAAGGTATTAGGTATTCGCTTAAGCAAACAATTTTCTGAACATACATCACTTTTATAATCTCAAATTTTCAAGTTGTCTAACTGAAAGATGCAGATATCATCAAATTATCTGTGGTTAAATAATCTTTCATACCTTCCTGAGAACAGAAGAATCCCAGCACAAAGCAAACTGCCATACTGTTTCAAAAAGTACATCAAAGAATGAATAATTTATTAGTTACATGAAATAAATGACATTTTAATAAAGGATTGTCCCGCCAAAACACATGTAGGTAGCAAAATTTTGCTTACTTAGTTTTCATGTTATATTGCTAAATGCCATCAGATATACAACTCAATTGGATAAAAAGATTCTATAGAGCATTTTTAAACAGAACAAGTAGTTTTGAGATAAAGTGCAGGATTACAAGGATGGAAGTGGATTTTTTCTTCCTATTCCAAGATAATACAGCAAGTTTAAAGCAAGCTTCTAGCCATATATAATCATGAAAACACAATATTTCAGCTGGGACAATAAAAAAGTAAAAGTAAGTAAAAGTACTTTACAAGTTTTGCCAGTTCTTGTAGTTTTATCTCAGTGCAATCTCTTTGAATAAAGAATGGACAAGGAAATGTCTGAAGCTCTGTTAGATTGTGTGAAGCCAGCTGATAAACAAGTTGGGAATGTGTAAATTGACATTATTATTCGACTATGCAACTCGTAAAATAATTATACGTATTATCTGTTAAACCATCAAATAAGATGACAGTACACACTTCACAAGTAATGCTTACCAGGGTAGGTCTTTTAGCGAAGGGGACTGCCAGTAATGCAAGGTTATGAATATGATGGAACAAGTTTCCTGTCATGAATGACTGAAAAAAATGAGGCAAAAAGTTATAAGCAACAAAAAAGTTACCAAAGAGTGGGCCAATGTAAAAGGCAAAGGGTAGAGGGAAAATATTAATTTAAGAGAATTAATGTCAAAGAATGGAAACAATAGGCACTTTTCCAACAAAATGTTCTTTTACCCTAGATCTACCAATGATCACACAACAAGGTAAAATTGTAAAATATGAGAATTACTCTACCTCTTTAAATCTTTTGGCATCTTCTTGATTCAATGATGAAGCTATTAATCAAGGAAGAAGCATAACATCATTTTTCTCTGCATTGGAGCAGGCCTGGGAGGGGGGCACTCTGTCCATTTTTGGGTTATGGTATGTACACTGGGACTCCGTAACCCTTACCCTATACTAGACAAGGGGTGGTACTCTCATATATAACAATAATAATAATAATAATAATAAATTTATACTGCACTATTTCCTTTAGTTCAATAGCGCCTTACAATACTGGAAACATCATATGTATAAGCTGTGATGGGGATGGTTTTAAGCAGTTTAGTCTGTGATAGGGTATAGAAATCAGAGAGTTTTGGTCTAGAAAAGGGTACCATTTGCCGGGAAACTAATAAGTGGTATGAAGAATTAAGTCTAGAATAGGAATTGAAACTCAGAAGAGAAAGAACCTTTCCTACATGGAAATTAAATCATCGTAGCAAAATTGTTGACAGATGGTTTTCACTAACAGTGATACAGTTCTTAAAGTAGCAAGTCTGGGATAGGGTAGGGATTTTTGGTGTCCAGTCTAGTATAAGGTTGCAAAATCAGCTGAACATGGTCTGGTATAGGGTAAGGGTTTCTGAGTCCCAGTGATCATAGCCTGATTCTCAGACGTCCGAGGTCGATCGCGGTCCCGTACCTCCCCCTCCCCCTCCCCCTCGGCTACAGTGGGCGCACCCCCACCCAAAAATATACAGTGTACCCCCCCCCCCCCCCCCCCCCCCCCCCCCGGATACCGGATGATGTTCAGGCTACATTTTGCAACCGTATTCTAGTCACCAAAAACCCCTACCCTATCCCAGACCAAAACTCTCTGATTTCCATACCCTACCCCATAAATTATAGGTGTTTGAAAACCACACTGAAACTGCTGAAACCATACCCTTGACAGCAGAACAACCAGGCCAATAGCTTTACATGAGAGTACACGGCTTCCAATCAGAAAGATCTTATCCAAACGATCAAGAAGTTACAAGAAAAAGTAAGGAAAAGTACCATGTGCTCCATAAGCTCCTAGTGCAATGGCAAGCACTCCCGAAACACTGGCTATTTTGTGGAATATCGATGGTGAAATCGACGCCATGTTGAGCGTTGAAATGATCCAAAAAGACTGGTACCGAGAAACAAACGGTGGCTCAGATTCAACCAGCGGTAACGCACGAGAAAGAAGGCGCAAAGGTCAAATTTGGCGGGAAATCAAGATGGCGGACGAAGAAGAGCTTTACTTGGCAAATCTTGATGAATTTGTGAATGATGAAGATAAAATTGTAAGTTAATGACAGTAAATTTAAGAGCAATTACGCACCCGAAATTCTTTCAAGCCTTTTTTTTTACTTCAGGTGACGTATAAATGGCTCAGTCGTACTTTGTCTGTCCCAGTCAACAAGGCCAAACAGTAAGCTTACGTATTTAATAGCTGTCATCTTTCTACTGCTCAAACCTGAAACAGTGCCGAACGTCCTTTGTTAAATATAAAAAAGCTAACACCCAGAAGTTAGAAACATACTTCATGAGTGGAGATTAATACAGTCTGTTAGTGAAAAAGTTAAATAAGCTCAACAACATGTGTCAAACTAAAAGGTTTTTTCTTTTTAATTTAATATAACAAAAGTCTTGATTGTGATTGGTCATCCGCACGCCTGTTTCTTACATAATTGGCATGTGGATATGTGGGTGTCCAATTACAACTTTTTGTAATTGGATAACACTGTAATTGGATACTTATGTTGCACATCAATCATTTGCACCAATCAGTTGGGTTCTTTTTTTTCCTGTTTTCCTCCAGGTTTCAAACTGATAGAAAATATCCACAAAAGTCCACAAAAGTCATAGACTTTAATCTTGAAACAATATTTTGTTATTGATGAGATTAATTAGTAATTGAATTTTAAGTCGTACAACTAGGGGTAACCATGCTTATAATTTTAAATTGCCCTTGCACTATGCGCTCAGCCAATTTGAAATTTCTCAGCCAATTACTATGGAAGGCCAAATGGTGCAAAATTCAAGAACTCTAATTTGATCACATTCAAGGATAACAATCACATTCAAGGATAACGATCACATTCAACAACCACATTCACATTCAACATATCTAAATTAATCAATTTCAACAGTCATCTCGATCACATTCAAAGTCACACATCACATTCAACAAGCGCATTCACATTCAACATATGTAAATTATCAATCACATTCAACAGACATCTCGATCACATTCAAGAACATTATTTAAATGTCAACATATCCCATAATGTTTTGCGCTACTGTCGATGCAAAATAGACAGGCTGAACACGACTCCCACTCGCCTTTAAATCACAGCTATGAATTTGTTCTCTTCGATTATATTGACCTTTTGATCTCGGCGGATCTCAAATTGATAGCCGGGAGGATTTCATGCTGTCCAGGGCCGTTAAAATTATATTATTTCTTTATGCATTGTTCAGTGCTAGCACAATTGGCATACATTGCGGTTTCTTTGGCTCACTTTTGTTGCAAGATAAATACTCAGTATCGGCTAAAGTTTGTTATCGCTTTGAAAGCGCTAGGATTGTTAAATTTCTCAGGCCTTGATTTAGTGTCTTGCAACAAAAGTGAGCCGAAGAAACCGCAATGTATGCCAATAGAGCTTGCACCGTACAACGGCATATAAAATAAATAATATAATTCTATAAACGGCTCTGGACAGCATGAAATCCTCCTATCAATATGAGAGATATAAATACGCGGAGATCAAAAGGTCAATGTCATGGAAGAGAACAAACTCATAGCTACTAGCTGTGAGCTAAAGGCGCAAATCTCTCAGACATCTCACTGGGAAAGCTTCATGCTGTTACTAACATGGTATGTAGATACCAGTGTTACAATCATTCACTAAAAGTTTCAGGTTTTAACGATGTTTTGCTTCCGATTTGGAAAGGTCACGCAATTCGTCACGCTATTTCAGATAAGCCGTGAAAATAAACAAAATTGAACCAGTTGAAAGTTATTTTTGCATCATACATGCTTATAAGCCGATTTAATGGAACTTATAGTGAATCCAATCTTTTGTGATGGGATTTTTACGTAATTGGCCGTCATGTTGGTGTAAGTGGTAAAAAGGCCAAGATAGCCGCTCAATACAATGTCTAATATTGGTCCGCCTTTAACTCTTGAACGAAATGCTCTGGCGCTTCAAAATTTGGCCCAGATGTGTAGTTTTAAACCCTCTACAATTCCATAAACATTTTGGAATCGAAATCTGTTTTTCAATGCTTCCGGAATTTTGATATGAAGTGGAAGCCAAGAATGATTTTTAAGCCACTGGCTACGTCGACAGTAGCGCAAATCATTATGGGATATGTTGACATTTAAAAAATGTTCTTGAATATGATCGAGATGTCTGTTGAATGTGATTGATAATTTACATACGTTGAATGTGAATGCGCTTTTTGAATGTGATGTGTGACTTTGAATGTGATTGAGATGACTGTTGAAATTGATTAATTTAGATATGTTGAATGTGAATGTGTTGTTGAATGTGATCGTTATCCTTGAATGTGATCAAATTAGATTTAGAGTTCTTGAATTTTGCACCATTTGGCCTTCCATAAATTACTCCCTGAATTCAATGTACTCCACTCAGTCCAATTTGTACTATTACTAAAATATTAGAAAATATATTTTGTTCTGTATGTTTATTGGTTTTGCTTTTAGGGTGATGACATGGCTGTAAATGAAACAAAATAGAACACACTTTGTTCCTTTTCTTGTGTCCACAGAATGCTTTATGCCTTTGTACAGAAACAAAAGTCACATAAATCTGCTTCTCATCTAAACATAACATACATTGTTGGAGGAAAATGCTCAGTAGATGGAGATATGGTGAGGCATCTTACTTGTAAAACTTGTTAGTATAAATCTTCTAGCATTTTATCACAAACGCTGTTCTCTTATTGGCTACGCTACTCACCATCTCTTCTGTTGTAGAAAGTGAGTAGAGTGAGTAGCCTAATGGCAGCCGCTTCTTCGCGTTTTCGAAGTGTCTATGAAGAGTATTTGTTGTCATAGAAATCTCGAGCTCGTAATCTAATTGTTAATAACAGCATAGTCAAACAACAATGTTTTGAAGGAAATTATCCTCGCTTAACTGGACAATCTTATCACTGGATTAGGCAAACCTTTGCTGACGTCATTTTTTACATTATTTTTGTTTCATTAACATGCAAATCGTATACCTTTTGTTTAAACTGTAAATTTTGTTTTAGGTGCATCGTTATGTCATTACCCATGATAAAGACCTTGAAGGTATGTATGACTTTTTTGTTGCAAGTTCTATAAAACTGTTTGTATGCCAGCTATTAAAATGAAGATAACAACAACAGAAAATACCATACATGTCACCAGCTATTAAATTAAACTTTGGTTAAATTGAATGATGTTTTCTTCATTTTTCAGAAACTAAGAAGACTTTCTTTCCAGTGACATCTCTTCACATTTACAGTGTACAAAAATGTAGATTAAAAGTAAGATGAAATCCTTGGGACTTTTTTCAGCAAAAATAATAATAATATTTAGGTGAACTTATATAAGAGCAAATTTCAAAACACATATCTGTAATTTTTAACCTCATGCATGCAGTCAGAGAAATTTGATGTTTCCAGGTCGGGACTGATAGTTGCACACGATTCACGGGTGGCCCACATCGCACAATCTGCCACAATCAACTGGCAGATTATCTAAGTGGGTCCCCCAAGAAATAAAATCCAGGGCCTAACATCTTAGGTATATTTTTTTAATTTGGTGAGATACATGAAATTATATCTTAACAGTATCTGTTATTTGTAGGATTCTAATTCATTATACACAGTTGACTTTGAAATACAACAGCAACACAATGGTGAAGACAATAGGTATGCTATTTACATGTATAAACCATTAATTTCATAAAGTTTACCATACATTTAGTGGAGATTTATGTATGCATGCTGAAAGTAAACAAAGGTTTAACCCTTAAAGCCCCAATAGTGATCAGCATCAAATTTCTCCTTGTAATACCAATGCTTAATCAATCAGGCAGGTCATGAGAATTAAGGATATGATCACCCAAGATGAATTCTCTAGATAATTTAACAACTTCTCTGCACTATCACTGTAATAAATGTATAGGGACAAGAAAGGATAATTTGTATTTTGATGTTGGGATTAAAGGTTTCATTTGTTTTGTTTATTCCTACGTGTAGGTGGAGCCATATTTGTTGTTCAGCTGCCAAACGTCTGGCAGATAATGGTGTTCACAGAAGTACCCACAAAGTTAATGGAGTTACAAATGATGATAAGAAATGCTCCAACACCAAAATGGTTAATGGTGAAGCTGACACAAGTCGCTCTTCTAAAGGTACAGGAAAATTCCAATATTGAAGAAACATTGATATAATATTATAAAATGTAAAATAAAATTGAATATCCTCCAAAATAATGTAAGGAACTAAGTTCGCAGAAGGGTACATCACTGGTATTTCTCCAGTGAAGATATTAGTTGTTTTTTATCATGGTTATAACTAAAAACAAATAGAGCGGTTTTCAATTGTGTCAGTAATTCTGTGATCACTTTGCTTTTGTATTGCTACAACTTTGTGATTAGCTTAAAAATCTTGCGTCACTTTCTCAACCACTCAGAGGTAAAACCAAAACCAATCATGACTTGCTTGCACATGTTTTCCCACACTTGGCACCAGCTGCATGTTGCTTCAAGCTCATGATTGGTTTATTGGATTGTCTGCCTTTGTTGTGATTGGCCAGGGTAATTACTTTTGTTTGGTTTTGGTTTTACGACACTCGAGTGAAAACCACACTATATCCTGGGCACCAGTGTTATACACAAGAATAAGCCATGTATTTACTGGTACCTTAAATGGAAAATTTTTCTTTTCAGGACCTTCTACCATGGGAACAGAACAAAAAGCCAAGGTATAGTGACTGTGTATAATTATACATTAGTTTTGAATTTTTACCTTTATCTACACCACTGTCACCACCTTCTAATCTAATCACCTTCTCCCTACCCTCCCCACCTTAAAAACTGGTGCGACACCCTCCCCTAGCCCTAAAAGCAATCCTCGACCCAATTTGATCTGGAACGCATGTACACGTCGTAACGAGCTCCTGAGCTCTTAGGTGTTAAATGGGTAAATATTTTTTAATAATTTTTAGGCATCAAGTTCCAAAGCAAAGAAGGGACAGATGTCAGCATTGGAGCAAATGTTTGCAGCAAAGCCATCGACTTCAAAAACTGAGAAAAATGACAATAAAAAATCTGAACCTGCTCAAGAAGACAAAGAAGTCAAGGTAGATGCAAGATAATATTTGTTATTTTTTGTTATTATGTTGTTTAAGGTCAGTGAAATTCTTGTGTTGTTACCAGTAGCTGTAGTCATGATGTTTGGAAATGTTATTTACACAATGTATGTTGTTTAGTCAGTGAAATTCTTGTTTTTCTATGTGTAGTTGTGGTCATGATGTTTGGAAATGTTACAAAAGAAAATCCTCAAATTATTACATTTTGTAAAATATTGAAAAACAAATGGAACCATGCAAAAGTACTACCAAACAGGTTTCATTTAAATGGTCACACCATAGAATAATAATGTAGGAGCTTAACTAATCTATCCTTAGTAGTTTTGTAATGTGTTGTTGTTCATGTTTACTTTAATACTGCAGTATTTTCATTATTCTTAGTCAAATGCTGTCCAAATGAAGTCAGACAGCAACAAAGCAGGAAGCATGAAGTCATTTTTTGGCAAAAATACATCAGGTAAATGGCTTTGTTATTTCTAGGCTGAGTTTGCTAGTTGGGGGGAGGGGGGTGGTTTGGGGTTTCTCTGTACATTTTTGGTGGTGCAAAAATAATAATCCCCCTCTCCCAGTGGGAATCAACAGACGAAAATAATCTTTACTAACCTTACATTAGTAAAGCTCTAATTCTCCTTTCCCTCATTGCCTTTGGAATCGTTATTATTCTGCATTATTACACTGTATTTCCTTAAAAAGAGGAACTTAATTGAGGGATCCAATATAAAGGGAGAGTGAGCTAAAATTCAACTACCGTAAACATGCTGGCTATGTTTTTGATAAATATTTTTGTGGGCTATTTACCCTACATGTTAATTTAGTGTCATTTCTGACTTTACAGTTAAAAAGGTTTCAGAGAAGCCAGCTGTCACAGGCAAAGGAAAGGAAGCTGTTGGATCAAAGAAAAATGAAACTCTTCCTGAAAAACAGAATTACACTGTTGAGAGCACCAATGAAAAGAAAAGGTAAAGGCTGCATTATTTTGCATCCAAAGGGGCCAGTCTGGCTTGCACTTTTCTCCATTTTCTGTTAGCATGGTGCGAGAGTAGGCAAAGTTGCACAATGAACCACAGGGTACCCACATGGCCGGAGCTTCTATGAAGTGACTAGGAGTATTACTACTCCCCCCTGGATGGGATGCTAGTCCATCACAAGGTGACCTGGTTTATATACTATGAAGTGACTAGGAGTATTACTACTCCCACCTGGATGGGATGCTAGTCCATCACAGGGTGACCTGGTTTATATACTGTGAAGTGACCAGGAGTATTACTACTCCCCCTGGATGGGATGCTAGTCCATCACAGGGTGACCTGGTTTATATACTATGAAGTGACTAGGAGTATTACTACTCCCCCCTGGATGGGATGCTAGTCCATCACAGGGTGACCTGGTTTATATATTATGAAGAGACTAGGAGTATTACTACTCCCCCCTGGATGGGATGCTAGTCCATCAGAGGGTGACCTGGTTTATATATTATGAAGAGACTAGGAGTATTACTACTCCCCCCTGGATGGGATGCTAGTCCATCACAGGGTGACCTGGTTTATATACTATGAAGTGACTAGGAGTATTACTACTTCCCCCTGGATGGGATGCTAGTCCATCACAGGGTGACCTGGTTTATATACTACGAAGTGACTAGGAGTATTACTACTCCCCCCTGGATGGGATGCTAGTCCATCACAGGGTGACCTGGTTTATATACTATGAAGTGACTAGGAGTATTACTACTTCCCCCTGGATGGGATGCTAGTCCATCACAGGGTGACCTGGTTTATATATTATGAAGAGACTAGGAGTATTACTACTCCCCCCTGGATGGGATGCTAGTCCATCACAGGGTGACCTGGTTTATATACTATGAAGTGACTAGGAGTATTACTACTCCCCCCTGGATGGGATGCTAGTCCATCACAAGGTGATCTTGTTTATATACTATGAAGAGACTAGGAGTATTACTACTCCCCCCTGGATGGGATGCTAGTCCATCACAGGGTGATCTGGTTCATATACTATAAAGTGACCAGGAGTATTACTACTCCCCCTGCATGGGATGCTAGTTTATTTCAAGGTTACCCCCCAGCATTATATTGCCGGTACCCATTTATACACCTGGGTAGAGAGAGAGAATGTGGATGAAAGTTTCTTGTCTAAGATAGAATGTGGCAGCAGTGACCCGGCAACCACCGACCTTCAGGACACATTCAAGACACATTCCCCACCATTGTATGAATGGGAACTAGCACATTTTGTTGCATCTCGCCAATAAAATAATTCTATTTGAACACACAAAAATATAAATTTGTAGTGTGTAGGGAAATGAATAATTTTGTTCTTGTTTTTATATCCTCTTCATTTCTATTTTTTATTCAACTGCAGGGAATTGTCATCTGAGGATGAAGAGGTAATACAAGTGTAAAATTTTACATGTTAATTGCCCTTTTTCATTTCATTATTATGTAGATTTTTATTCTAAACAAGTGCTGTCATTTGGTTTTGCAGGAACCATTGCCAACAAAAATTTCAAAAGTTGTCAAGTCAGATTCTAAAGGTGAGCTTATCATTGTAGATTCTAAATTTCTACAAGCAGCCCTGTCACTGATTGAAATGTGCTTTCAATAAGCGCAGACAGTTGATGGCCATATCCAGTATTCTATAGAGCTCTGTGATTCTGAATGGCAATACAGAAATAATGTGAATTCCTGGAGGCGACTGTGAAACATGGAGAATATGAGCCAATGAACACAGGCTAAATGTCTTCCAGCATAAAAGTCTAAGGTTCACTTTTCTTTACCCCTATAAATTCCCTACTTTAGAAGTTCATCAACTGCTGCATATTTCTGATTTTTAGTTTCTATTTCCGTTTCAGAAATCAAAATTTCAAAGGGAGACAAGAAAAAGGTATTGATTACCAAGAACACAGTAAATGTTAATTCTTTTATTCTCTCCCGGCCCTTCTCCAAGGTTCCTCTAATTTCTTACATTTTAATTTTCTTCCCAAGGCTATTTATCATTTTAAAGCTTATAAAATGGAGAAACACATAAAATTATAATGCAGTTCGATTCTCTATGGCCTTTTGTTATATTTGTGTAATTTGTTACTTAGGGACAGAAGAAAGATGGAGAGAAAAACACTGAACCAACAAAAAGGTAAAAACTGAACAGGATTTGTCCCTGTCACCTGCACATACAGTGTATGTAAAAGATATTGTGGGGAACTATGTTTACCGAATGCACTTAGTGTGGGCTAGATGGTAAAGTTTCGATGTCATGTCGCACAGAGTTTCCTTGTTGATTGACTCATGCAGGGTACTGTGAGTTCCAGAGGCTTCTATGTGCACTCTTTTTGTGTCTAAAGTTTTCATTTCTTGTTAATCTGCTTTCAGTCAACCAGTTCCTTGAAAAATAAAGTGTGCAAAACAACTCTCTGTGTTTATCAAGGGAACAGTACCAGTAAACGTGACCGAGTATATAGTTGAATTATTTAGCATGCAGGGATTTTAAAAAAACTGGAGTGAGGTGCTTAGGGCGAGTTCTTCTTACACTTCTCAATTTTTTTATTTCCAAGTGCTTAATATTATATATCACTTAACATGCACAAGGAACAAATTACTATTTCCCTTTATATAAAATGTCCTATGATTTGCACACACTCGTACTGGTGAGGTACATGTAGGCTGCATGCTTTATAACTCACACACATGACATACCGGGTACATGTAATATATGACATATTGGTGATGCATGTGTGAGTCACATGTGTGACATAATGTGTGTGCTTTATCAAGTTATCATGAACTTGGTCCAACCGATCATAGTGCACACATTTCTTTGGGCATTTTATAATGTACATATATATCATAACAATCATTATTACTGTTGTTTGTTCAGCAACAAAACAGGAAAGAAGAAACCTGTTATAAGTGAGTCGGGTAAGTGAATATTGACCTTGTTTAAATAATGTTTGTTGTATCATGTTTTAAACCCAGCCCTGATCAGTAATTACTGCAGATTGTAGTTCAACACTGCTAGAAGCACCAATCTTAGATCAGCATAGAATACTGAAAAAGAACTGCTATCTCACAATGCGTTTTACTCTGACTGTAGATGAAGAGCCAGAAGAGAAGCCAAAGAAAAGGAGAAGGCGAATGAAAGAACTCCCAAAGGAAGACAGCAGCGATGACGGTAATGGCCTAACATTGGCCTAATACTTGTCTAACATTGGCCTAACACTAACCGCCTAACAATGTCGTTTTACTTTATGTGCAGTTGCAGACCTTAACTCGATAACTCCCAAGAGTGCCAAAGATAAGAGTTCATATGAAATCCCATATTTCATTTTGTAAAATATTGAAAAACAAGTGGTACCATGCAAAAGTACTGGCAAAAAGGTTTCATACCATAGGATTCCATTGACAGACTCAAAAGTTAGAACATACTGTCATTCTTGACATTATTTCATTCTGACACAGAGGAGACTGTGACAAAAGCGGAATCAGATAAGAAGGTTTCCTTGGACCAAGAATCCTCTCGAAGTGATAGCTCAATTCCTCAACAGCAGCCTCGGCAAACAGAGAAAGATATGGGCCGACGGCGAAAGAGGAAACGAGAACTGAAATCCAAAATGTTCATGAATGATGAGGGGTACATGGGTAGGTGAACTGCCTTGATTTATAGTTTTTTAGAGAGGTTGTTAGAGAGTTTCTTCAAAGTATAATTACATAAAAATATATATACGGTCAATTCTCTCTTTAATAATGGATACCTCTATAAGATGGACACCTCAATCAGGGCTGTCGTTAAGATTTGAGACAGGCGTTGCTCTGATCTTAACACCCGTAACAATCTTGTTGCTTTGTCGTTCAATTTTACCTATGACAGGCAAGATCACCCGTATCATCAAGGTCTTATCAAGTGCACTCACCCGTAACAGATGCTACGGGTGATGGCCCTTAATGACAGCCCTGTCAATGAGATGGACACCTAGTGTTGGTCCCTGCGTTTTTCAATCATTTTACTGTAACTAAACTCTGAATAAGACGGACACTTTGAAATCGTCAACAGACACTTGAGAAGTGCTTTTTTTTAGTGAAAAAATACTTCAAAACGGAAATGCAGTGCTGAATATGTAGAAACGAATCCACTTTTCTAATATTATTTTTGTTCCAGTTTGTAGGTTTTGCTTAAGTAAACAAATTTAAACAGAGTTAAAACAGACGTGTATTCATTGTGCATGTGCATGTAGGTTCAGCTTTATTATCTAAAATTACTGGTGTCATGTTACCCCAACTCTCTATAAGACGGACAGCTGGGGCCGGTCTCGACAGTGTCTGTCTTAAAGAGAGTTGACTGTTTATAGCAATATCCAGAGTAATTCACTTTTGGTTTGGTTTTGTATTAGTATGCTGTCACTTTGTCAAGTAATCCGAAGTTCAACTAAGACTAATAATGTTATTTGCATGCTTTATCCTGAGCTTACTACGAGCTACATGTTCTGAGTTGTGATTGGTTCATTGGATCATCTGTCTGAATATTAAATAACTTTGATTTTGGTTTTGCGGCACTCAACTGAAAACCACCTGTTACCATGGTGATAATATCTGGCCAATTGCAGTGAAGATTGAAGATGCAATCAACCAATCAGAACTCAAGTCATCAACAGGTGCAACCATGCAATAGTGCCAAGTGCAGCACACAGGTGCAAACATGCAATAGTGTCAAGTGCAACAAACAGGTGCAAACATGCAATAGTGCCAAGTGCAGCAAACAGGTGCAAACATGCAATAATGCCAAGTGCAGCAAACAGGTGCAAACATGCAATGGTGCCAAGTGCAGCAAACAGGTGCAAACATGCAATAGTGCCAAGTGCATCAAACAGGTGCAAACATGCAATAGTGCCAAGTGCAGCAAACAGGTGCAAACATGCAATAGTGCCAAGTGCAGCAAACAGGTGCAAACATGCAATGGTGCCAAGTGAAGCAAACAGGTGCAAACATGCAATAGTGCTAATTGCAGCAAACAGGTGCAAACATGCAATAGTGCCAAGTGCAGCAAACAGGTGCAAACATGCAATAGTGCATCAAACAGGTGCAAACATGCAATAGTGCATCAAACAGGTGCAAACATGCAATAGTGCCAAGTGCAGCAAACAGGTGGAAACATGCAATAGTGCCAAGTGCAGCAAACAGGTGCAAACATGCAATGGTGCCAAGTGCAGCAAACAGGTGCAAACATGTGCAAACATGCAATGGTGCCAAGTGCAGCAAACTGCATGTAAGATAAATCATTGGTTTTAGTTTTGCAGCTGTGATTGAATTGGTTAGGCCAATAATTATTATAGAAAACTGCTCATTGTGTAATAAGATTGTGGTGTTGTTTTGCAGTTACTGAGAAGGTTTGGGAGAGTGAGTCAACAGACGCCAGTGATGATGACCTACAAATAACAAACCCACCATTGAATGAGAAACAGCCAACACCAGTGAAGAAAACGACCAAGAAGACGCATGCAGACATGAAAAGCAAAGGGGCTAAACAAGCTTCTTTAACAAGTTTCTTCAAGAAATCGTAAACGAATTGATTGTAAACAGAATAATTATTGTACTTATGGAAACATAGTGAATATTGTACATGACGCATGTACCCAAAAATATAATGGATTTCGGCCTTATTTTCACTCCTGTGTATGTTTCTAGTAATATATCAAACATGAGAGACAGTGTTTCATCTGATTTCCAAACACTGTGAAGTGGGTTGAAAAACGAGGTGCAACCGAGTTTCTTTTAACCCACTTCAAGGTGTTTGGAAATCTGATGAAACACTGTGTCTCATGTTTGATAATACTTCTCAAACAAAATGATTTTAGAAGGAGAAAATGAGGAGTGTTTCAACTAATTTCCAAACACTCATTAAACATTAATTTCCTTTGTATTTTTGTCATGAGTTTGAGAAGGCTAGTTCCTAAAGTCTGCATTCAAACAAACATGGTAAAAGATATTACAATTTGACATCAACTAAGTCAATTACAGTAAATTTGCCACTGTCAAGAGATTAGAGCGTTAGTCTGTGGTTAGGGTGAATCGACGATCAAGGGCAAAAACTCAAAACATCAGGTTTTGAACCTCTTAAAGGTGACTAATTTACTTAATCAACTCAACTGGTACCAAATCATAGTGTTTTTAATTTCCTGTGGTACTTCGAATAACGTTTTTTAAATTTAATTAGAAGCATAGTTACGACCTGGAAACATGGTCCACATTGTTCTCGTTGTATCTCCACATTGTACTCGTTGTCCCCCCCCCCCCCTCTCCTGGACGTTGTGCTTCACTGACCCCCCCACCCCCCCCTCCTGCATCCAATTCCTTACCCCCTGCATCCAATTCCGTACCCTCCCCTAACTCCATTGTCGCCCCTATTAGTAACGCTGATGACTATAACATCCCGGGCTCAGTATTCACCGACCAACCCTCTCCTAGGTATTTTGCTCCACAGACCCCTGATCCTTTGTGTCTAACTCCCTTCCCTCAAATGACATCCCATGGGTAAGGCAGGGGACCATTACATATTGTGGGCTCAATGTTAACAGCTGAGCGAGCGATCAAGTAAGATTTTGTCCCATTTCTATAAATAGTTCAATGCTTCGCATATTCAAAAGCATTCACCAAAATCTATGAAAACATGGAAAGTTATTTTCTGCATATATTTCATTGAGAAAATTGTCAAGTACCTGCCATAACTGTTCTTGATATGTATGCATATTTGGTGGAGGGTTAACTTTATTAGAAGAACTGATCGTGAGCCTTATTTCTTTTTATGCCCATATTTTAATATGAATGAGTTATCCAGACTACATCCAAAGTAAACGATGCTAACAATAACTAATTACACTGCAGGTGAATATTTCCAATGATTTGTGTCTTCGTTCCAGTTCTCAACACCAGAACGTCATGTTTTCAAGCCGCATCCGTAACGTTACCAGGGGCAACAAAAATGAGCTGTCAAAACAGAGCAACATTAGCCAATCAAAACTAAGATTGGCACGACTCAGTTCAGATGGACTAGTTCATTAATCTCCTCGAATGGGTTCTATCAGACCTATTTTCGGAAAGCAAAATCGAAAAACAGTTTAAAAGGTTGTAATGTGTGTTGAAAATTCCGAGTGGTTTTACTCTAACTTAAAAACGTTTTCAATTAAAAATATCAGTCCACCATGATAGATGTTCCTGGGTCTTTTCATGCAAGTTCTTCAGTATTTTGGGGGTACTTAGATTCAGTCTAAGTTCATATTCACTTACTAAATTGAATCTTTTCAAGAATTAGTGGTGCATAACTTCTACCAAAGGGTTTACGTTTTTACATTTTGTGCTTTCGTGCTTGTCTCTACATAATCCAAATATGCGCGTTTTTCTAAGTGGCTTATCTTTACATCCGAATATGCGCGTTGTTCTAAGTGGCTTATTTTTACATTATCCAAATATGCGTGTTGTTCTAAGTGGCTTATCTTTACATTATCCAAATATGCGCGTTTTTCTAAGTGGTAAATCTTTACAACATCCAAATATGCGCGCTATTTAAGTAATATATCTTTACAACATCAAATATGCGCGTTGTTCTAAGTGGTATATCTTTACAACATCCAGATATGCGCGTTATTCTAAGTGGTATATCTGTAAAGCATCCAAATATGCGCGTTTTTCTAAGTGGTATATCTTTATAACATCCAATTAAATATGCTTGTAGGCTCGATTTCCGCCGCTTTCTCGCGTCCGGTCTCTGAGCCTCCCCGAGAAGAACTTTTCTTTTCTTTTCGGGGGAGGAACGCGGGCTCGTTTCCCGAACAGCGGCTTGTAATCGAGCCTAATATGCTCGTTGTTTGAGCCCTTTTTTCATATGATGCCCGATTTAGGGTGTTAGCTCTATTGTACATTGTACACATTCATTGTATTAGGTAAAATTATGTATTCTAATATATTCTGTGGTATTGTATTCTATTGTATTGTCGTTCTTTTGTGCTCTAATATTCTATTGTTTTAACAAAAGAATAAGTGTTACCCCTAAATCGCGCATGGTATACCTTTTTTGAAGCTATAGATTGGTAAATATTTTATCTAAATATTTCTTCCTCCGTGCATCAGTGTCATCAGAGTGCGTAAGTGACTCAAAATCTTTTAAGATTAATTAAAATTCCTTGTTTAACCAAAATATCGAGACCAACACCGAGATTTGCTTTGTCTAGTTCATTAGTGTTAGGCAAACAAGATTTAGCAAATCTCGGTGGTGGTCTCCGCGATATGTTGGTTAAACAAGGAATTAGGATTTTGAGACACTTTAATAAGCACGGAAGGAAGGAATTTCTTGCCTATCTACGTTTCTTACTTAGGTCTGTTATCTGTTCTTCAAAGTACAACAAGAGCGACAACTTTAGCCTTGCTTCGCAACTGAGTACAAGACAGTATTTTTAAAAAAAACGTTGCTGATAACACAGTTAAATCTCATTCCAGGACATTTAGCTCTGTGAATGTTATGAATTGTAAATCAAATATCTAGCCAAGATTTCCTTTGCCTAGTTCAATAGTGTTATAAAAACAAAAGCCAAAGATTTAGCTGTTTTTTTTTTTTTTGTAAACTAATCATACCGACTTAGCACAATGGTTCAAGAGTTTTTAGAATTACAAAACACTAAAATGACAAGAATTTCACTACATGCTTAACAAATTAAACGCACGCCAGTCTTATCACACATGTGACGCGAAACTTCGCCTCGACAAAACATGGCTCTCTTTTTTACTAAACTAAGTGAACGCCTCTTGACAAACTCGAGTGAAGCCGTGAAGTATATCGAGCATATTATTTGGCAGGTTGCCTTTCAAAATGTGAAAGAGCCTGAGCACAAGCAATGAAGAGAGTCTGTCGAGAATAATGCCAAAGGAATATTTTATCTTGCCAAGGGGAACAAGCTGCCCCAGCCACAACTTGCCTCCGAAGCGTCCGTTGCAAAGGAGAAGTTGCTATTTGACAGAGCCTTGAAACAGCAACATGATAGCAAGATTGAATGCTTTTTTAAGGCCACAGAGAAAGGCCTTAAGTCAGCTCTTCAACAGAACGAAATAGTGGAGCAAGAGAGGTTCACCTACCTTGAGATGCCATTCAAGTCGTTCCCGAAGTACACGCCTGTGTTCCTCCGACAGACCAACATGGCTGAATATTGTTTAATTGTTACCGGTTACCTTGTGAGGTGTAGCCAAGTCCGCGCCCAGGATCAGAGTCCGGAAGAAAGCGAGCTGTTTTGCCAACAAGCTCCTGAGCCTACAGCGGCGCTAACACGAGATGGAAGCACTTTAGCCAGTGGCCTGGCTAGTGCTTTGCTGAAAGGCATTGGTTCTAAGGTGGGCGCTCTTATCTTCGATAAAATTTTTCCTCCTGGGACTCCCAGCTACTTCGACGAGGTGTACAAAGAGATTGAGAAAATCGTCCAGCAAGAAATCACCGAGAACACGATCGCTGAAGTAAACGGTAAAATAAATGGTATGAAAAAACTGGGTGGCCATCACCTACACCAATGCCAAGGAAAGCGGAGAGAGCAAACAGGAGTTGACAGATTTGATTCGGCCAAAAGAATCTCAGATAGCAATCGACCTAATTGGTGTGCTAATGGATGAACGCTTCGCCAAGCCAGCACTGCGCGTGTTTATGATTGCTGCCGGTATGCACTTTGCAATACTTCAGGAACTGGCATTCGAAGACCCAAACGTAGATTCGCCGAGCGACTCTCCCTATGCCAAGTCAGTCCAAGATTACGCTGAAAAGTACGCCAGCCATGCCAACACCACGTTCGATTCCGTTATGAGTAGTCGACTTGATATGATCAAACCCGACGTAAGGTACCACACCTCGTACAACCAATGTTATTCGCATGTATGTATTTTACTTTGAAGATAAACTCACTGGATATGAAAGTAAGGCTTATGTTATGACTATGGATTCCTTTCAAGTTTACAACAAAGACGCCAAAAAAGAGCGTGATGCCGCCATGGGAAAGTACCGTGAAGAAAAACGCAAAGACCTTGTGGCAAAACTGGAAGATCCAAAGGCGACGGCAGACGAGTGGCTTAAGTTGAAAACCCAGCCCCTCCCTTCCCAAGAATGAACAAGACGGCGATCGAACAGTTGACTTAGTTACAGTACAGAGCCAGGAGAACTGGAATACATGCAGTTAAATAAGGAATATCGTTCGATTAAACACGAATAAAGATTTTGTTTTTAAGAATTTAACAAGCAGGTTAGCATTTAATGATAAAAGCAAATAATTAAAATATTCAAAACGTAAGCAGATAGAAAAGGTTCGAAGTGGATTGTTAACTTTTTGTAGCATGATCAGATATGTCTTATATTTGCCAGTTTATTAGTGTCCGTTAAATTTGCCAGTATATTAGTGTCCGTTATATTTGATATATCAGTTTGAGTGTGAAGAATTCTACATAATAAAACTTTAAGCTAGTCGCCAATTTTTTTCCATACCGCAATGCCACCCCAGTTTGTCAGAATCTTAATCCAGTTCCATTCATTATGGTATTTTTAATCCTGTTTGCAGTTTCTAATAATGTCCGCCAACTGTCCGCCAATTCTCACCATTTTTTTTTTATCCCGTACGCACGACCGGTATTTTGTGTTAAGGTGGCTCACAACACGATGAGTTCGCAGTAATTTCAGTACTTACACTTTGATCGATCAATACCCGGGGGGGGTACTCAACAAAGTTTTGTACGGGGATGCTCCGCCCCGAGGTCCAAACCCTTACCCTTTCATATACCGTTTTTGACAGAAAAGGTGCCCCTTTCATATACCTTTCATTGAAAATGGTACCCCTTTCATATACCTTTCATTGAAAATGGTACCCCTTTCATATACCTTTCATTGAAAATGGTACCCCTTTCATATACCTTTCATTGAAAATGGTACCCCTTTCATATACCTTTCATTGAAAATGGTACCCCTTTCATATAGCCTTAACGTGCGTCTGTTTGATATATTTTGAACGACCGTTTTCCCTACCTTTTTTATGCTTCAACTCGTGTTTTCGCTACCCTTTCCTATTCTTCGTGAAATCCCTACCCTTTCATATACTTCAACTCGTGAAATCCCTACCCTTTCATATACCTCCAGCCTAAAAAAGGTACCCCTTTCGGGCGGAGCATCCCCGTATAGCCCATTATAGAGAGTACCCCCCCCCCCCCCCCCCCCCCCCCCCCCCTCCGGGGATCAATACTACCACTCTATATACAGCTATTTCATAAACGTTGTCTAAAGAATCCACCGTATGAAAAAAAGTGGTGGCTTTTCATTTTACCACAATACCTTGCGGACCTAATACAGCACATAAGGCACAAAGAATGCCAAATTTTTACAATATTTGTTCCAGTACTAAGGACAATGTGTAGACTAGGTTTGAAGATTTTATAACTTTTCTTTACATTTTTATGAACGTTGTTAAGGTTTTTATGCGCTAAGAATTATGGGTAAATGTACCAGTCGCCATCTTTTTTCCTACCGAGGATTGTGCATTGGTACATTTCAAGACCGCAATGCATTGTGGGTTTACATTACAACGATCGTTGATCAAGGGTAAAGACTCAAAACATCAGGGTTTGAATCTCTTAAAGGTGACTAATTTACTTTATCAACTCAACTGGTACCAAATCATAGTGTTTTTAATTTCCTGTGGTACTTCGAATAACGGAATCTGATTTGATTTTTTTTTAATTAGAAGTGTAGTTACGACCTGGAAACATGGTCCACATTGGGGCAGACCTGCACCTTTCGTAACGCCTCACAGGATTGGCTAAGAAAACCGTAGAACAAACAACACAACAATAGACCCTAGCCCTAAAAACAATAGAGGTGCACCTCATCCAGGTCCAATGAAATAACAAAGCTAACTAAAAAATCTTATCGAAATGAAAAAAATCTTCTTTCGAATGAAATTAATAATAATAATAATAATAATAATAATAATAATAATAAACGGAACATGTTTATCCAGGATGACTGAGTTGTTGCGTGCACTAGAGGTTCCGAAGAGGAAGAGGTTCCGAAGAGGTTCAGGCCTACTGCCACATTATACGATATCCCTCAATATCCTTATACATGAACCTGGTACATATGCCATAGTCTCTGATAGTTCAGTGGATAGAACATCTGATTGGTGTGTGGGGGGTCATAGGTTCCATTCTTGCATGGACTCAGATTTTTTCTTTGTCCCACGAGTGTCATGAACATCACATCTTTCTTGACATCCCTCCTGCTGCTCATTAGCATTAAGATATGGAATAACCCTTCCCAACAACAGGAATGCAAGGAGGGGCGAGTTGCCTTTCCAGCAACCTTGGTTGCAAACTGACACCTTTGCGTAAATTAAGTTGGACCCTTATTGCTACTGATGTCCCATGATGGTTATTGCATATTCAAGTCTCTGACGAAGCCTGTAGTGAATCAGACAAAACCGGTCGGAGAATAAACACAAGTTGACAAGATCTGTTGCTGTGTGCTGCTCACTAGTCTTATTTTAAAAATTTAAAAAATGAGCAATTCTCAGACGACGTGCTAAGGGGCTGGGCACGCGACAATTTACGGGAAATGTCTACACGAGAACGAATACTTAAACAGTCTGACATCACTAAATTTTTTGTCCACTGACTGCTTTGTAAAGTCGGAGAGAATCTTACCAAGACAGTAGTACTGTGTATGTTATAACAAGTTGTTCCAATTTGCGAAATGTGCCCAATGCACTTTATTTTGTGACTGCCAATGGCACTTAAATCGATGTACTGTACTTGTGGGAATTCAAAACACAATATTGTAGAAAGTTACGTTAATCATGATTGTTTATACATTATCTAGCTGCTTGAAATAATGACTGCAGCAGATTCCAAGCCAGAATAAAAATTATTAAAGGCCCAGTATTGTCCGTTAGGGTTCACGCGCCTCTGTTATTGTTTTGGTTTGCACAGGAGCGAGGCTTCTATTGTTCAGAGGCGCGTAATGGACAATACTGGGTCTTTAACAAACCCCAACCCAACCTCTATTCAGGAGAGGGGACACTTCCATTCAGGGGACACTTACCCTGATCCCGCGGGTGTCCCCTAAATGGAGGTTCCTCTGCAGTCAGATACCTTCTTTCTTTTCCATTTGGTTTGTTTGGTGGAAGGCAGGAGGGTTAAACTGCACGATCCTTATTTAGACGAACTGATTATCAAACTTATTACTTTTTATGCCCATATTTTAATATCCAAATTACATCCAAAGTAAATGATGCTAATAATAACTACTTGGGTGAATATTTCCATTCATTGCGTTTCTTTTGCGTAAACTATCTCGATGCAGCAGTCCTCTATTCCTTTAGCGACTATTATACCCTGCAAGTAAACACAAGATACTGATTAGTGAAAGAGACTGAAAAATGATTTGTTTTTGCTATAAAAGAAATTTTCATACGGATTTTCATTTAATCTTAATTTCAAACAAGAATCGTTTTTCGGCTTACCAGTAAAACTGCCATGTAACAGGACTTGCTTTCGTTTTTACTGAAAAAAATGAAGAAAAAAGCAACACAAGTTAGAGTAATTTTTTTCACCAGTACTGTGAGTATATATGTGACCAGAGGGAAGGGAGCATGTTCTGTTTGTTACCCTGAAATCTCAGCCGTCTGCTCTTCCTAGAATGAAAACAGGGGGTACGGAAAGGAACTAGTATATCATGCTAAAAAAATTTTAGACTCTAACATTTTCACTTGTTTCACACTCACTAAATAAGAATTCAAGGGGGGTGGGGATCTTGGATGTTTGCGTCTCCCATTCGTGGTCTTCCAATAAAATTTTTATGCAGTTATATTTGGAATTTTAAGATACCTCACATCTAACATTATTTGCCATCATCATCGCCATCAATTGGCGGTTTTTGAACACGGCGTTCATCTTGGAACATCTTTTCGATGTCAACGAATCGTCGGCCCAATGTTGGCCTTGGAACACGGCGTTCATCTTGGTCTGGTGGTAATCCTGGTGGATAACCTGGACCACGGCGTACATCTTGGTCTGGTGGTAATCCTGGTGGATAACCTGGACCACGGCGTACATCTTGGTCTGGTGGTAATCCTGGTGGATAACCTGGACCACGGCGTTCATCTTGGTCTGGTGGTAATCCTGGTGGATAACCTGGACCACGGCGTACATCTTGGTCTGGTGGTAATCCTGGTGGATAACCTGGACCACGGCGTTCATCTTGGTCTGGTGGTAATCCTGGTGGATAACCTGGACCACGGCGTACATCTTGGAATGTTTCTTCAGTATCAACTGATCGATCTGATCGAAGACCAACTGGTATAGGTGGCGGTGCAGGGATGCCCTGGGACAGAACCAGGTTGACAAAACGTCCCGAAAGGCAAAGAAGAAGAAAAGGAACAGTGGTTGATGGGCCCATCTTAACTACTCCACTCAGAAGTTGTAGAGAAAAACAGTTCCTGTCGAAAATAGGGGTTCATATCAGTTTGTTACCTCGTAACGTATACAATTCTAATTCTACGCCATCACATAATCAGTGACGTCCAACTGTTTAAGATTCCCTCGCCAATTTGCCAAACCAAAATCATGAGAGGGTGCGAGCGGCTTCTGCTGCAAGTACCGTTCCACGTCTTCCACGCAGAGAGTTTAAATCAATTTGCCAAATCAAAATGCTAGGGTCGTACACGGTGTAGGAATTTTCTTACCAATCTCTTCAAATTTAAACCCCAGATTCTGTCAAATCTTGTGGGTACCTCTAGGAAATGTTGTCCCGTAACTTATATTCTTCTTCTTCCTTTTTTTAGGGGGGGGGGGGGGGGGTCTTTTCTTTGTATATAAATAAAGAGATAGAGAACATCATCCTTGTTTACAATGTAAATGAGAATGTATTTAAAATCAATGTTGATTTCCACATGTTGTTTCCCAGTATATGGCGTATGTGCGCATGTAAACTAATCTTTTAACTGTCCTGTTTAGAAAGACATTAAGTGGTTACCTCTCGTGTAAATTCTCCAAACTGTCTGTTCTAATAACTTGTTGATTCTTTCCAGTTTCTTTTCCAACTTACTTATAACATTTTACGCACTTTATGAAAGCCGATCTATTGAATTAAACTCTTGAATAGGTCGATATTTTTTCTCGCCAGAAACATTAGAGAACAATTGACACTGAGCAAAAGTCTCCTTGTGGCTCGGGTGGCACTTGGTAATTTTGACTAAAAATTTCACTTTTCAAATAATAACAAAAAATAATTAATGTCACATTGTCATAAATTCTCCGGAAATGCCTCAAATGATGCGAAAACAATTAAATAGATTAATTAAAATATCGTTCTTATTTCAACAGCCAAGCGGGTTTCTTTACACCTAACCACTACTGCGAGACTTGGGCAAGTAATTCATGATAGGCCCGCATATAGTCTCCCTAATGTATAATCTCATATAGGGAGACTATCTGTTGGCCTATTATGAAGTACTTGCTGAGACTTTCCTTGGAGCTGTTTACGGCAAAGTGAACTTGACCTGCCACGCACCGTATTGTGCAGCAGCTGAATGCTTAACGGTGAAGTGCCTGTGTACTTGTTAACGCTAAAATGTTGGAAAAAATAGCGAAAATCCGTTTTGAAAACTAGCGACAAAGTAACTAAACTGCGAGCAGTGGATTATCCTACGCCGAGTTACGCCGAATGAGAGAGAAACCACTGCGAGCAACCGTTTGTCACGCCCACGTAATACATTTGTCGTTGTTTCGCAGGAAAATTGTAGCGCGTGCCGTTGTTTCGTGGCAAAAATGTGGCGCGTGTTACATAGCAGGCTCCCTAAAACGCAGCAGTTAGGGACGGACCATTAGATTTTTGAGGGGGGGGGGGGGGGGGGGGGGGGGGGGGTTGGGCAAATACCAAAAAAAAATTCGAGCACAGCCTTGAACTGCAAAAAAAATATCGTGCAAAACAAAAACCCCAGGAAAAAAATTCCTGCAAAGCTTTATATTTTTAGAACAATATTTTATATCCAGAAGCAGATGGTCAGAACACAAATAAATCACACTGACGTTGTAGAATGTTAGCGACTTACATGCACTTGGGGAGGATCAAATTTTCTATCTTTTCATTGGCTTGTTTAGTTTAGCCAATAACAATGGTTTATTTTTGACCCGACGTAAGTTGTGTTTCTTTGTAGGCTTTTTAGCTGATTTCATAAGCATGTAAGATATTTTCTGACATAAGGAATGACTCTTTTATAGTTGTACAGTGGCATTGTAGGTACATGTATATCTCAATGGATGAGAAATACTTTGTTTATGTGTTGTACAACAAGCTTGTAATTGCAGGGGCGGCGCTACCGGTGGGGCAGGTGGGGCATTTGCCCCACCAACTTTCGACAGCTCAAAATGGCGGTGGGCGGAAATGAATAGTGTAGCAACATCCTTTGACCAGATCTGATGGTGGGGCGCTTTAATGCATTAGAGTTTGCAAAATAAATATTCCGTTAATTAATCAAAAGCCTACAATTTTAGCATCGGAGATATTGTGACTGACTTTTGACTGGAGATTGGATATTGTGAACCAAGCATTTCTATACCCCTTGAGTTACTCGGACGTCAGCTATCGGACTCCAGCTACCGACAAATCCATCAAACAATCCATCAATGCTGTGAGTTAGCACTCAGCCTCTGCCCTAAGAAGGCTCAAGACATATCTACGAACAAACTATGTCACAAGAAAGATTAAATCATTGCATTATCCAGACATTGCATTAACTGACAAATTGAACATGGCTGATATTGGAAATCAGTTTTTTTCTGCCTCTAATGACAGAGAAAATCGCTTTGGAAAATTCGTTTCCAAAGCCTTCCCATACTGAAAAGAATTGACAGAGAATATTCGAGTGACAGTCGAATTTACTTTGAACAAACAACCAAAATGGAGTTACACCCAAGTTTCAGAAAGTGTTTCGTGTACATGTACTTTTCATGAGAATTAAACTGAACTCAAAGCTGGCCTTGGAAACTGTTTCTCCGATCTCAGGAACGCTGGAAATAGCATTTCAGAGAGTTTCATTTCATTTCGGACCCCCCTAGAAGCTCGCGCCTTCGGCACTCGGCACAGGAGATTCGCCCCACCAACATTATATTTCCGGCGCTGCCCCTGTAATTGTAAGATGGTTGCGTGTACTGCGATGGGCTGTGGAAGCGACATCAACAGGGGGCTGGAGTAAAGAAAATTGTAGGGGCAGTTACAACACCGCGGCCAGGCTTCATGCTATCAAGGTGCTGTTACATCAGATCTGACTTGCTATAGTATTCCTGTCTCTAGTATGGCCTTTCTAGTATTCCTAACACGTATATGTGTCAGGCATTGAAACATATAGACTCGCAAAAAAAATATCATGCAAGCAAATCATGGCAAAAAGAAAAATCCTGCACAGTCTCGAGCGCAGAAAAAAATATCCTGCACCAAAAAATTGCCCAACCCCCCCCCCCCCCCCCCCCCCCCCCCCCCCCCCCCCCCCCCCCCCCCCCCCCCCCCCCCCCCCCCCCCCCCCCCCCCCCCCCCCCCCCCCCCCTCAAAAATCTAATGGTCCGTCCCTTACGTGGATGAGTTCATGTGCGAGAGGCTAAACAAGTTTGCAAACTTGTTTTACCGGTTCAAAGTTAATTTATTCGTCCATGGCGCTGGACGGCGGCTCGATCAAAGGAACTAACGGTTGCTTGCAGTGAATGCCTAGCTCGGCGTAGGAGAATCCACTGCTCGCAGGGTACAAACTAACAGCACCACAGAAAAGTACTGCTCATCAGTCTTAGCTTTAATTTAAATGGTCACTTCTGGATTTCATTCACAGACTCAAAAGTTAGAACCATCTTAACATCACAGAAACGTACTGCTCATTAGCTTTCACTTACGGACTCGAGACTTTTAAACCAGTTTGCGTGGCTCAAAGTTTGACCCTTGCAACCAGTAACGAATGAATTAAAAGCTTACCGAAGATTTTTAAATTATTGATTATGTAAATTGAAAATAAAACCGAAAAATAAGTGTGCGTGCGAGTAATTTGGAGGACTTTCAACAGTTCAGTCTTTATCAACCCTAAGAGAGCGATTTCCTTACAAGGCAACATGCACTAATTTTGATAATATTCATCGAGTTGTTTATACATGCACAACCACTCTTAAATTAAAGTTTTAACGATGATTCTTTTCTTTCATTTGTCACGGTGCAAATTTGATCCAATAACAGACTTACCTTTTGGTAAATGTCGTCTCTGCAAGCTCCGTCAACTTTACACGGGCTGTTTCTCTTGAATAAAAGCCCGGGTAATTTCATTATCAATGTCGGGTTTTATTTGGAGTAGGAATAATTATAATATGTCTCAGTAGCACGCAATATACAAATGAACACGATGGCTCACTTTTTTGGTTCGGTATCGTGACAAAATTATTGCTGGCAGACCAAACTTAAAGGTATTTATGTTTTGAAGATTATTTCCCTTTGCATTTCGCCTTTTCAAGTTATTCGACATGCATCAAGTAGCGTTAATAGGGGGTTGATTTTAAGGAGTGTGTAAACGTTTTCTATCAGAAATCTCAATTGTATGCAATATACTATTTAAAAAAAAACAGTTACCTGAAACATAAATATAAACACGACAGCTGCCTTTTTCGATCAGATTCGTTGCAAACTCAGGAACCGCAAAAATATCGGATGGTGCCTCGGGTGGCTGTTGTCATTTGCATGCAATTTTGTAGTATGTTGATAAGTCTGAATGATGCTGCAGTGTAATTTCCATACTACCTTTGTGTTTGTATTTGTTCTAAATTGATCATTTTTCACCACTTTAGGCTGTTTTTTTTTTTCATGCATTTCTAGCCAATTTCGACGACCATATTTGTCAAACTACCTTCATTGGTGTAACTTTAATGTTGCATATATTTTGAGATAAAATAAATGGACAGCGGGGGAGGGGGGGGGGGGGGGGGTGGGTGGGTGATGATTACAACACGTCAACCCAACTTTTCAAATATTTATATCACCCATTCTTTTGTTAAATTAGGATATCAGATAAAATGTTGTCGAGGGATGAAATTTAAAAATCATCCTTTTCGTTTTTTCTTTGAATCGGTGTGTACAAAGATATGTTTTGATTAACATTTTTCGCCTCACTCTTAGTAGCGTAGTAAAACAGCAGAACGCTCGGACCGACCATGAATGATTGCTTACTGAGTTTTCATTTGAACTTCTAGCTACCTTCATCTACTCGTACGTCTAACAATTTCTGATGAATTTGTTCAGAATACCGAAATCCATAAAAATACAAAATCAATAATTAGTGGCTAACAGAAATTCTAATGCAGTCCCATTTGACTTTTGTTAATAATTTTTTTTAATATTAATATTTCACAGAATCTGTTTGAAAAATCTTTGAGGGTTAAACCGCATCTTTATTGAGAAGAACTGATCATGAAGCTTATCACTTTTTATGCCCATATTTTAATATTAATGAGTTATCCAAATTACATCCAAAGTAAATGATGCAAACAATGACTAATTGGGTGAATATTTCCACTCATTGCGTTTCTTTTGCGTAAACTATCTCGATGCAGCAGTCCCCTATTCCTTTAGCGACTATTATACCCTGCAAGTAAACACAAGATACTGATTAGAGAAAGTGACTGAAAAATGATTTGTTTTTGCTATAAAAGAAAGTTTCACGCGGATTTTCATTTAATCTTAATTTCAGACAAGAATTGTTTTTTTGCTTACCAGTAAAACTACCATACAACAGGACTTGCTTTTGTTTCTAACAAATGAAGAAAAAAAAGCAACACAAGTTAGAGTAGACCGGTGGGAAGCATGTTTATTAGCCTGAAATCTCAGCCGTCTGCTCTTCCTAGCATGACAACAGGGATAGTTAGGGAAAAGAAACAGTATATCTTGCCAAAAAATTTTAGCTCTAACATTTTCCGCACTCATTTCATACTCACTAAATAACAATTCAAGGGGAGGAGGGGGGGGGGGGGGGGGGGGGGGGAAAGAATCTTCAGAAATGGATGTTTGCGTCTCCTATTCGGGGTCTTCTAATAAAATTTTAAGGCTGTTATATTTGGAATTTTAAGATACCTTGCTTCTAACATCATTTGCCATTTGGCGGCCGCTGAACACGGCGTTCATCTTGGAACATTTTTTCCATGTCAACGGATCGTCGGCCAGGTGGCGGTATCTGAACACGGCGTTCATCTTGGAACATTTTTTTCCATGTCAACGGATCGCCGCCCATGTGGCGGTATCTGAACACGGCGTTCATCTTGGAACATTTTTTCCATGTCAACGGATCGTCGGCCAGGTGGCGGTATCTGAACACGGCGTTCATCTTGGAACATTTTTTCCATGTCAACGGATCGCCGCCCATATGGCGACATCTGAACACGGCGTTCATCTTGGAACATTTTTTCCATGTCAACGGATCGTCGTCCAACTGGTGGCCTTAGAACACGGCGTTCATGTTGGAACGTTTCTTTTTTCAACTGATCGACTTGACCGAAAGCCAGTTGGTGGTTTTTTAATGTATGGGACAGAACCAAGCTGACAAAACGTCCCGAAAGACAAAGAAGAAGAAGAAAAGGAACAGTGGTTGATGGGCCCATCTTAACCACTCCACTCAGAAGTTGTAGAGAAAAACAGTTCCTGTCGACAAAAGAGGTAGTTATTATTATCGTGTCTTGCGCTCGGCGAATGACGTCATTGTGCATCCAGCATGACTTATTCAGGTTGAAACAACGGTATAACTACATCCCGAGATTTTTGTAGAACAAGATGCACAAAACAAATAATTTACCTCAAGTATCTCACCTTTTTATGGTGTTTAAGGTAATTGCAGTGATAATAATGGCTGATAAAACGGCTTCATTGTAATTTGATTTCATGTAAGCTCTGTCAATTTGGAGCCAAGACACAATACCAGTTAAGATGTTCTGCTCCCGAATACTAGGTTTGGAATGGTATGTCATAATTACTTTTTGGAGGAAACCGATTCTTGAATTTTGGGCCCGTGGCGCTGTTTACTATGCTATACGAGGTAGTTCTACCTTTTAAATCTGTGGGTGAAATAGTAAATTAGTGTAAGAAAGCTACTGAGCAGTACTTTCCTGTGGTGCTGTTTATTATGCTGTACAAGGTGGTTCTAACTTTTGAGTCTGGATAAAATCCTAAAGTGTGACAATTTAAATGAAAGCTGCTGAGCAGTACTTTCCTGTGGTGCTGTTTATTATGCTGTACAAGGTGGTTCTAACTTTTGAGTCTGGATAAAATCCTAAAGTGTGACAATTTAAATGAAAGCTACTGAGCAGTACTTTCCTGTGGTGCTGTTTATTATGCTGTACAAGGTGGTTCTTACTTTTGAGTCTGGATAAAATCCTAAAGTGTGACTATTCAAATGAAAGCTACTGATCAGTACTTTCCTGTGGTACTGTTTATTATGCTGTACAAGGTGGTTCTAACTTCTGAACCTGTGACTGAAATCCTAAAGTTTGACAGTTCAAATGAGAGCTACTGAGCACTTCTTTCCTGTGTTACTCTATGCTATACAATGTGGTTCTTACTTTTGGGTTTGTGGACCAAGTTCAAAAGTGTGACCAGTGTTATCTTAATTGTTCATCGCGCATCCAACTCAGTATTTGGTTTTCTTGGCGTGTTGTATGCCGAGTGACGACAAGCCTAAACCAAGTTTTTCAAGAGAAATGGTATACTAAGAAGGAGTATAGGAGCGTTTTACAGAAGAATTGTACTCCTATTTTAAATCTTACATGTAGTAATAAATGATATTGCATTAAAAAAAACTCTTTATTGGACGTGGCTTTCTTTCTGTAGCACTAAATTTGCAGTAGCTGATGTCTCGAGTGAGATAATTAATCTAACACTGATTCAATATTTTTATTTTTCCCTCTTCATTACTTTTTTCTCAGTCGGAGAGGTTTCCAACGTTAAAACGAAGTCCGTACTGATAAAGTAAACTTTGATAGCCGTAAATTATTATGTAATGGGATAACTCTTGGACTGAATCTCGCCCTAATTACTGTCCGCCTCTTACGTCAAAACCGATTTGTAATCAATTTGTTTTGAATACCGACAAAATACGTCATCTACAAACATTTCAATACAGTTCCATTTGATTTTCGTTTTAAAAATTTTCCAGTATTCCTATTTCCAAAAATGAATCTGATCGCAAAATGTCTATACAACACTTATACTATTAATATAGTCACCTATTCATAGGCGGACGAGGGGGAGGGGCAAATTAAGTTACCCCCCCCCCCCCCCCCCCCAACTTTTCCCGTACCCCAATTCCTTTTTTTTACCGACTTTGTTGATCTGACTTAACTTAGGACTGAGTGGAATACAAAATGCGAACAATGAGTAAAATATCCGCACGTATTACCTGTTAAACCGTCAAATAAGAGATTTATTATTCGACTGAAATTCCCTTTAATCTAGCTTCCGTGTCTTTAAACCGCGACACTACGTGTAATACGACAATCTACTGTGCAATACGCTCGGATATTTTGCGTGTTCTATTTAAGTTAAAATGACGTCACAGTCGAATAATAAAAGGTGGTTCTAACTTTTGAGTCTGTGGATAAAATCCTAAAGTGTGACCATTCGAATGAAAGCTACTGAACAGCACTTTCCTGTGGTACTGTTTATTATGCTGTACAAGGTGATTCTAACTTTTGAGTCTAGATGAAATCCTAATGTGTGACCATTCGAATGAAAGCTACTGAACAGCACTTTCCTGTGGTACTGTTTATTATGCTGTACAAGGTGATTCTAACTTTTGAGTCTAGATGAAATCCTAATGTGTGACCATTCAAATGAAAGCTATTGAGCAGTACTTTCCTGTGGTGCTGTTTATTATGCTGTACAAGGTGGCTCCAACTTTTGAGTCTGTGGATGAAATCCTAAAGTGTGACCATTCAAATGAAAGCTACTGAGCAGTACTTTCCTGTGGTACTGTTTATTATGCTGTACAAGGTGGTTCTAACTTTGAGTCTGTGGATGAAATCCTAAAGTGTGACCATTCAAATGAAAGCTATTGAGCAGTACTTTCCAGTGGTACTGTTCATTATGCTGTACAAGGTGGTTCTAACTTTTGAGTCTAGATGAAATCCTAAAGTGTGACCATTCAAATGAAAGCTACTGAGCAGTACTTTCCTGTGGTACTGTTTATTATGCTGTACAAGATGGTTCTAACTTTTGAGTCTGTGGATGTTAAATCCGAAAGTGTGACCATTCAAATGAAAGCTATTGAGCAGTACTTTCCTGTGATGCTGTTTATTATGCTGTACAAGGTAGTTCTAACTTTTGAGTCTGCGGATTAAATCCTAAAGTGTGTCCATTCAAATGAAAGCTACTGAGCAGTACTTTCCTGTGGCACTGTTTATTATGCTGTACAAGGTAGTTCTAACTTTTGAGTCTGCGGATGAAATCCTAAAGTGTGTCCATTCAAATGAAAGCTACTGAGCAGTACTTTCCTGTGATGCTGTTTATTATGCCTGTACAAGATGGTTCTAACTTTTGAGTCTGTGGATGAAATCCTAAAGTGTGACCATTCAAATGAAAGCTACTGAGCAGTACTTTCCTGTGATGCTGTTGATTATGCTATACAAGGTGGTTCTAATTTTTGGGGACTAACGGACGCTCGCAGTGGTTTCTTCCTCGTCCGGTGTAGCTCGGCGTAGAAGAATCCACTGCTCGCAGTGTAATCCGAGCACTGACGGTACTGAAAAGTGAGTTGTTGAAAAAAACCACAGCGTTTACACTTGCGCGTACGCTTGCGTCGCGAGAGTTTGTAGCCAGTTTCTTGTGCTTTTGCTTGCTCTTACGCTTCAGTAAGCTTGCGTTGCGTTAAACAAGCCTTAATGGACGAAGGAGAACGAGTGGTCTGTCTTTCAGATTGTGGAAAGGCATTTGTTAATTATTTAACTACATAAGACGTTTAAGGCTGCTACAGGTACGACACGGGTAGACGGTATAGCGCAAACATGCTAGAATCGATTAGCAGTTTCTTTTGATCCCCTTCGGTTAATATCTAAATACTCTTCACTTTAGCTCCTCAATTTCGCTTTCCTTTCGAGTAGCACAACGTACCTTTTAATAACTGGTGTTGTCGCTGTCTTTATGACTTCAGTCTGAGCTGTTAGTAAGCCGCATCCAAGCTATACACCACTCTAACACGAACGTGGTAATTGATTCGGGGGGGTCACTACCATTTTCTGAACCTCTGTTTTTATTGGTCCATCAAATTGAATACCTCTTTTGTTATTTATGCGGTAGGTTTTAAGTCGTGCCAAAACTATATTGGATACCCTTGAATTGTCGTCAGTATACAATTAAACTGTAGTCAATATCGTTGGTTGGTTTCCCAGGTTCATTGATTTTCTAAAAAAATCTCCGTTGCGGGTCATAGCGTTCGGAAGAATGAAAGAAAGCCTTGTATGCTTACAGACAACGTTAATAGCTGCGATCACACTAGCCATTTTGCCCTTTGGCAAGAGGCTTTTTTCCCGACTTCGTTGATCCGGACATAACTGAGGACTGAGTGGAATACAAAATGGTAGCAATGAGTAAAATGTCCGCACGTACATGTATTATCTGTTAAACCATCGAACAAGGGATTTATTATATGACTAAAATTCTTTTTATACCTGGATACTAACGTGTAATACGGCAATCTACTGTGCAATACGCTCGTATATTTTGCGCGTATATTTTGCGTGTTCTCTTTCCCTTATTAGGTAAAATGACGTCACAGTTGAATAATAAAAGTGGTTCTAACTTTTGAGTCTGTGGATGTTAAATCCTAAAGTGTGACCATTCAAATGAAAGCTATTGAGAAGTACTTTCCTGTGATGCTGTTTATTATGCTGTACAAGGTAGTTCTAACTTTTGAGTCTGCGGATAAAATCCTAAAGTGTGTCCATTCAAATGAAAGCTACTGAGCAGTACTTTCCTGTGGCACTGTTTATTATGCTGTACAAGGTAGTTCTAACTTTTGAGTCTGCGGATAAAATCCTAAAGTGTGTCCATTCAAATGAAAGCTACTGAGCAGTACTTTCCTGTTGTGCTGTTTATGATGCTATACAAGGTGGTTCTAACCTTTAGGTTTGTGGACGAAGTTAAAAAGTGTGACCATTCAAATGAAAGCTACTGAGCAGTACTTTCCTGTGATGCTGTTTATTATGCTGTACAAGGTGGTTCTAACTTTTGAGTCTGCGGATGAAATCCTAAAGTGTGTCCATTCAAATGAAAGCTACTGAGCAGTACTTTCCTGTGATGCTGTTGATTATGCTATACAAGGTGGTTCTAATTTTTGGGGACTAACGGACGCTCGCAGTGGTTTCTTCCTCGTCCGGCGTAGCTCGGCGTAGAAGAATCCACTGCTCGCAGTGTAATCCGAGCACTGACGGTACTGAAAAGTGAGTTGTTGAAAAAAACCACAGCGTTTACACTTGCGCGTACGCTTGCGTCGCGCCAGTTTGTAGCCAGTTTCTTGTGCTTTTGCTTGCTCTTACGCTTCAGTAAGCTTGCGTTGCGTTAAACAAGCCTTAATGGACGAAGGAGAACGAGTGGTCTGTCATTCAGATTGTGGAAAGGCATTTGTTAATTATTTAACTACATAAGACGTTTAAGACTGCTACAGGTACGACACGGGTAGACGGTATAGCGCAAACATGCTAGAATCGATTAGCAGTTTCTTTTGATCCCCTTCGGTTAATATCTAAATACTCTTCACTTTAGCTCCTCAATTTCGCTTTCCTTTCGAGTAGCACAACGTACCTTTTAATAACTGGTGTTGTCGCTGTCTTTATGACTTCAGTCTGAGCTGTTAGTAAGCCGCATCCAAGCTATACACCACTCTAACACGAACGTGGTAATTGATTCGGGGAGGTCACTACCATTTTCTGAACCTCTGTTTTTATTGGTCCATCAAATTGAATACCTCTTTTGTTATTTATGCGGTAGGTTTTAAGTCGTGCCAAAACTATATTGAATACCCTTGAATTGTCGTCAGTATACAATTAAACTGTAGTCAATATCATTGGTTGGTTTCCCAGGTTGATTGATTTTTAAAAAATCTCCGTTGCGGGTCATAGCGTTCGGAAGAATGAAAGAAAGCCTTGTATGCTTACAGACAACGTTAATAGCTGCGATCACACTAGCCATTTTGCCCTTTGGCAAGAGGCTCTTTTCCCGACTTCGTTGATCTGACATAACTGAGGACTGAGTGGAATACAAAATGGTAGCAATGAGTAAAATGTCCGCACGTCACAATGTATTATCTGTCAAACCATCGAACAAGGGATTTATTATATGACTAAAATTCTTTTTATACCTGGATACTAACGTGTAATACGGCAATCTACTGTGCAATACGCTCGTATATTTTGCGCGTATATTTTGCGCGTTCTCTTTCCCTTATTAGGTAAAATGACGTCACAGTTGAATAATAAAAGGTGGTTCTAACTTTTGAGTCTGTGCAGGACGCAGTTCGAAAGTGTGACCATGGTTTTCCTTGCGTTTCGAACTGTTTTCCGTAAAAAAAACTGTTTCTCGCCACAACTAGTGGAAAAATACTATCTAATTAAAATTGGGTACTGCTCAGTTGAACGTCTTTAAAAACTTATTTCTTTATGCGAAGTTTTTCTTAGAGGCATTAACAAGGTCTAACAACAAAATAGAATTTCACGTTGCACATGTTTATTTCTATGAAGAACACAGCACTATAGCAGTGTGTAGAATAGTAAAATCCTTTATAAAAACGATGAGTTACAAACTGATTTACTACTAGCCTATAATCATATAAAAATTACAATCGTAATGCTATTTAGAAAACGTTCTGAAACGTAGAAAAAATGGTCAATAATTGTATTTTCTTCTCCTTTTGAAAACATTAATTTGTTTTTATTTTCTGTTGACTCCAGTCTTATACTTAATATCTTAATAAATTTATTAAACAACACATAAGCTTGTAAACATTACATTCTTGTTAACATTTTACATCTTGTCTGTTTTTAACCTGTGGTAGATTTTTGTTTCTCCTTTTTACACGTAATAATTTACAAAAAAAAACGTTTCATTTTTTGTACATAACCAAGAGGGTCCAATTATTTTGTCTTGACATAACATATTTTTTTACAACATTTTCTGTCATATACTAACATGTGTTAGTCCCTGATCGCCCAACAAGCGGAAACAAGATTATTTGCACTGATTGTTTTCTGTCAACTAAGTGATTTAGTCATCATTACTGGAAATCTAGATCTATTATTAATAACCACACTTGTGGAATCAACACTGTGTCTGTTAAGCCCCTTCACTCCTACATTCAAACCTCCGTCCATAACTACTATGGTTGTAACCATAAGATTAGTGACCATACAAATGAAAGCCTTTGAGCTGAATTTTCATTTGATAATCACTGTACGTTTCTCGATATTTTGAAAAATGAAAGTTAGTATTTCTTTGTTGTTTTTATTTATTTATTTTTATTTGGGAGTGAAAAGGTTTAGCTTACTCTGCTATGGAAATACTCCGACAAAAACGTTCCCATAGGGAACAATAATTACTCGTATACACGGTATACACTTTCAATGACCTTTCCTTGAACAACAAGAAAAGATACATAGATAATTCGATTTCTTTGGCATGGACAACTTTTTATACATGATACATGTATACGAAGGTGAGAGCGGCTATTCAATGACTTTCATTATACACTATAAACGTTGAGAAATAATGTTCCTTGTTCAAAGGAAATGTAGAAATTCAGCATTAAACAGTTAATATGAGACACGTTTTTTTCATAAACCAAGGAAAAGCTCAAAATCCAAATGTTGGGTTTTCGCTTTAATTATTCGTGACGATTTGAGGGACAAATATGAAAGCTACTGAGGCGGACTGAAGGTAACCTAGACAGGTTTTTCCTCAACATCGAGTAAGGTATAATTTGGAAAGACATTGAAAAACCGCGCCCAGCATGCAGACAAATGTTTGATACGCTTGATACAAGACGACTTATAACGCTTCATAGAAGCTACACTTTTCATCAGATTCCACCAGCATGGCGAAATCTAAAGGGGTAATGGGTACGACTTGGGGATATACAAAATCTGGAACAGGTAACCCACCTGCTGACTGGGAAACAGAAAACCTACCTACTGGATTGGAAACAGGCACATACGGTGGGTCAGAAAAAGGCAACCCATACGATGGGCCAGAAACAGAGTACCCATACACTGAATCAGAAACACATTGGGTTGACATTGGTTGACATTGGTTGACATTGGGTTGACATTGGTTGACAGACATTGGGTTGGAAACAGGTGTCCCATACACTGGTTCAAAAACAGGCAGACCATGCACTCGGTCAACAGGCAACCCATTCGTCGAGTTAGAAACAGGCAGTACATTATTTAGTTCAGAAACAGGCGACCTATCCACCGTGTCAGAAACAGCCAAACCACCCTTCTGGTCAGAAACAGGAAGCCTATCCTTCGCGTCAGAAACAGGTGATCCAGTCTTGGAGTCAGCGACAGGGCACCCATCTACTGGATCATAACCGAGTATTTCAGAAATATCCCATACGAATTGATACGTGTTCTCTTGTCCATGTACTTTTTCCAGCATTGACTTGCCATAGTAGTAACGCAAGCTGCGAGCAAGCTTCTCAAAATTCATGGCAGGTTTTTTCTTGACCCGACCCCATAACTCCGCCAACTTATGAGGCTCTCGGATCCTAAATCCGTATTTTTGCTCTCTTGTCCATTCAACAAGGTCTGAATCGAACTCAGAGCTCGAAGATTCAACTAGCAGCTTAAGAATTAGCTGCCAGAGTTGAATTGGACCATTGCCTAAGGAAACAAACAAAACCATATAAGTTGCCAAGTTACTGCAAACTATCACAACAAATTCACTCACAGGGATGGACAGGGGCTGAAATATTTGACTTGTTTGCTTGTCCTGGTTTCCTTCTATCTTACTAATCAAAAAACAGCTATGTAATTTTCTCAGCCAATCAGATCAATCGTGTTTGATTTGCTGTGGCTTTTGATGATGAACTCTCTCTGTATTATTAAAAATTCATTTAATAACTTACCTTCATACATGATTCTGGGCTTTGGCCCTCGGTTTCTTCTCTTTTTTGGAGACTCAGGCTGCGATTCATCAATGTCTGTTGCCGCTGAAAGATAAAACACACAAAATGTAGCCTTTTATATTTTAAAATTGTCACATTGAGGTATAAAAACTATTTAAAGGCTATGTAAAATCCACGTGAAATAGAGTTCCCACTGGCTTACCTCGTTTTGTACGAATCCTCTTGTTTCTCGACTTTTGGACTGTTGGATTATGTGTGCTTTGTTCCTTGGACAAATCTATCAAACAAGAGGGATTCAAAACATTAAAACCATAAAATATCGGCAGAAGTTTTACTTAAAGTTAGTAATTGTCCATCTTTATGCATTCTTAAATTGACGATCTGCAAAGAGTTCTTGCGTTTTCGTCTTCTGTTTGTGTTGGGAGTTCCATCTGTGATGTCCTTAGAGAATCGCGCAACACGCTCTCAAAACAAACGAGTTTAACCTGACTAACCTGTCAATGTCGTTTTCCAATCACGTGAATAGGCCGGTGATTCTACTCTGCTTTTGATGTTGTCAAATCGTTCTAGAAAAACAAATTAAAAGAAGTCGTTTAATGAAACATTTGTTGCTTTTGTTCCTGTGTTACTCTTTTCGGCTGTCAGATTTTGAAAAGGGTTAAGCCCCACTGCCCAGCCTTGCTGAGTTGTTTTGAGGTGCAATTCAAAGGTTAGTCAAGCGAGAAACGTACCATGTACGTCATCTTGAAGGTTGCCAATGTAACTTGTGTCATAGCTGGGAGGAGAGGGAGGTGTAGACGAACTATACGCAGAATCAATCGATGACATTGATGCCGGAGACATAGCTTCCTCCGCCCATCTTTTCCTTAACAATCTGACTGCTGTACAGTCTCCATCATCTGAACGAACCAAAGCCAAATAAGAATTAGTACAATATTGAATGTACGAACATACTTTCTCTGTTGTTTCCCCGGGGTTCTTCGCTAGGGGCTTTTTTTTCAAGGGGCTTTTTAATTTTCCAGAAACGGATGTCTAAGCTGCTTGACAAATAAATCCCGCATCCATGTTTGGATGCCTTTATCTCCTGGAACCTCGTTTCATTTTCGATTAATATCAGTTATATCATTTTGTGGTTTTGCCTACAGTTTTCGCTGATTCCAAAAATAGAAGTCGAAGGTGGTTGCTAGGCAAAAGAGTACTGCTTTGTATTATAGAAACCGCACGTCCGTCGGCTTTAGTGGATCGATACAGATCGTTTATCATTTAATATTTTTAGGTTCAAAAAGCATGACGTAATGACGTATTTAACTTTATGTTATTGATATGATAATTTCAAGTGATTGCCCAATACCTCTGCTAGAGAAAAGTTACGATCAGAAACTTTCATTTCGATGTTTATAATTTACAATCCTAGTTCTATCTGAAGACACAAACCGTGTCAAAACCATCTTGTTCCGCAAAAGAAAAAGCACCTCAGTAGCTTTCAAAACTGTACGATTTCATCCACAGACTCAAAAAGGTCAGAACCAGCTTGTGTACAATATAAAAACAGCACCACAGCAAAGAACTGCTCAGAAGCTTCCAAGTTGAGAATAAAGTTTGCTTTTGTAGAATCATAGCTAGACATGTTTTTACTCTAGGAAGAAACTGGGGAAACAGTGACATAGGTTCTGTGACAATTAGCAAATTTACCTGTTTGTGAATTAGTAGGAAAGGCTTGTGAAGCGGCTATCATTTGCGCTGACATCTCGCTCGGTTGTGCTTGTGTTTGATGCGGCATATTTGCAAGTAAAGTCTCGCACAGGTGTTTGCGATGGTGGTACTCTGTCAGCCCCACTTTATCCTTCAGAAAGTCACAGATCTAAAATAAATAAAACGAACGCAGTTTAAATAACTCTGTGTGAGCGACCACCTCCAGTAGTAAACAGACCACATTTCCTCAAGTTATGTCTCGATGATTGTCGCTTATGAGAAACGGGAGGGAGAATAAATTTACAAGATACTAATGAACATCACTTCAATTATAAAGGTACTGCCAAATATAGCTTACATTTCTAAACGATGTCGTCCCAGAGACTCAAATTATTATAACTTACGTTTTGTCTCTTATAAATGTTCCATCATCTAACAATACGCTAGCCGTAGTCATTACCTTCCGATTCGATTGAAAAGCAATTTGTAGATAAATATAACTCGTTATGTAGACAGATAAATAGAAACGTCCCGGCTGCCATACGCGCCCCGAATAAATAGATTGTTAACAAAACAGAACAAGGTGTAATTTTAGTGTTGTTTCGATCTTTAAAAATATAAAGTATATTATTATTCAACCCCCGCTATATAAAGACCACAACACATTGGGTCTCCGTTATAGCGATGAAAGTAACCGGTTGACTATAGATTATTACAAAGATTATCGTGTTTCTCGCAAATTCTCGAAACATTTAGAATGTGAACTACGGAAAATATAAAAATCCACTCACATTAGCTATCCCTAGTTGCTCAGAGGTCGTTTGGACATTAGGGGGATCCATCCATGTAAAGATTATATCCTTTTCTAATCAAAATCCAAATGAAAATCTTTATCTTTTGCCAGGTGTATTCTCCTTGCTTGGTATTTGTTCTGTTTTGCTTCGCTCTAGAATGTTTCGAAGAACTCTGCTCTCTTTATACTTATTATCTGCTTACGTCAATTGCTCACGTATGCGATGTCGTGACTATTGACTACGGTGACGACATGAGCTAATATCGTCATGCCAGTGCAGCACGCAACCAGGGGACTCCCCTGACTCGCGACTCTGGGGTACCCTGTAGGTAAACCCTGAAGCTAAACCCCCAGCAGGCAGGCTACACCCGGGAGGACAACTAATAGTTTATTCTTCATTTAGCAGGCTATTAAATCTTTATATCTTTATATTTTATATTTTTCAGCGCAATACCCTAAAAGGTACCGCGATAACTAAACCATGGTCATTTTAGATTTCAGCGCCCTTAGCGATACTAATCTACAAATTTTGACCCCTAAAAGGTACGACGAGCACCCCCGTCATTTTTCATATCGGAATGCACCCCCCCCCCCCCCCCCCCCCCCCCCCCCCCCCCATCCCTCCCCGGGGCGTTCTCTTTTCAGATATTATCGCACTTGTTCCACTTTTCAAGCCAAAATCTTGGGAAACCCTAATCAATTTTACAGCTAATTTTCAGATCTAAAAAATTGTTTCTGTCAGCATTATAGTTTCTGGCTTGATACCCTAAAGGGTTTCACAATTCTTCTGTGGATGTGGTCATCAGTCGATTAGAACCCCCTTAAGGCCCAGACACACACCTCAGTGCGCGCAACAGTTGCAGAAGTAGAATTGAATCGAGTTCTACTTTTGCGACGTTGTGCGCAACAGATTGCATCGTGGGACACCCCAAAAAAATCTTGTTGCCCGCAACGTTGCAAGAAAAGTAACACCGTGTGTTCGGGCCAAACTACGAATAACACCTAAAAGGTAAGATTTAACTCCCCCCACCCCCACCCCCGTCGCCATCACTTTTATCTGGCGTCATGCCTAAGCGAGGTCTGGTGCAAAACCCTTCATATGAAAATGAGTTTTATTTGCATGTGAATGAAAACTTATTTTCATATCAAAGGTACACCAATCCTAGCTTTGACAACGAGTCATCAAGCAACTCGAAATGGGATATTTTATATAATTAGTTGTTCGTGACTGAGTGCTCTAAATATGAGAAAAAAAACCGCGAACGAAAATGCCGCTGGTGTACGTGCTAGAGAAGAATTAACAACTAATGTGCCAAAATATATACCTCACTGTTTTTAGTAACATAGCACTATATTTTTACATGTAAAATATTGCAAATTTTAAGATAGAGGGCTACTGGTTCGTCAGTGAAAACTGTTATGTGTCACCCTCTATAAATAAAGTTGTTACTTACTTACTTACTGAGCTTTATGCATGCGATCGCACGCGATCCATCGCGTGATGGTGATCGTCTGTTATCTAATCTATTTTTAAAAGTATAGTATATCCATTTCTCAATTCTTCAAAAGATCAAACAGGCCCGATCCGTGGTAAGTTCTGCTCTCTCGTGGCACGGCCCACTGCGCGCGCGCGCACATTGCTGTACCTACTAATAATAATAATAATGTTCGCGCGCTGAATAAGCTAATTCGGAGTTCCAAAAAACATGTGCGCGCGTCGGGATAAAAACAAGCATTAATCAAAAAATACAATAGAATTCAAATTCAACTATTTTAAATAACAAAAGAAGAGAATAATCTCGGGATAAAAACGCATGCCCACTGAACCTATTCTTCAAACTCCGAACTCGCTTATTGCGCAAGTTACAGGTAAGGGACCGTGACTGAGTTCTCTAAATATAACATCATACTGGGCAGTGCCAATGTTGACCTTTGCGCAATAACCCGGCTTACGTAAATGATCGTCTGTGATACAAGGATTTTTGTCGTTATATAAGAGACAGTTGGTGACTCTTCAAAAGATCCAACTGAAAAGCATATCGAACTAAACACGGCCCGGCGCACGCACTCGCCACAACAACACAAGCCGGTCAATGGCAAAGAAATCGTACCAACAGATTAGTAAAGCGGCTGTTTGTCCGCCATAACTATTTTTCAGATTTGTGCTGGAACTGGCATCATCTCTAAAAATCTAAATTTGATGTTTGATGAAGGTCTGAACAAATGTTTTACCAACTTGGCAAAAACAAACAGGCTGAGTTTTGCTGTTACCCGTCAAGGTTGTTTCAGGCTTTTGGTAAGGTAAGCCCATCTTACCCAATGTGGTTCTCCCAGCAGATTTCTCTGTTTATAGACCTGCGGTTTTCAAAGATTCAAACATGATTCCTCGGCTATGAATCACCCGTCACAACTCGCCGGTTTCATTCATTTACTTTTATTTACTCCCAAGACTCTCTTAAGAGACCACTTCTCGTAAGCGACCACTTTGTAAATAACCGTTTTGTTTCTCAGTCAAATACTGTTTCAAATTGTCATGACGGTTTTTATGTTTGTCTCAGACTATGCTATAATTAAAACTGAGCATCTTATTTCAAGCACAAAATGCTCTCGAAACACTAAGAACAAGAAATCAAGTAAATTCTTGTAGAAAGAATAAAGCACAATCAGTTTTTAGCAAATTTATTTATTGTTTTTGTTGTTGTTGTCATTAATATACTTGCAAAGCAATTTGCAACAAAACTGGACCATTATTTTTGCGTTTCCACTGATATTGTTTTTGTTGTTGTTGTCATTAATATACTTGCAAAGCAATTTGCAACAAAACTGGACCATTATTTTTGCGTTTCCACTGATATAAATATATCTTTTAACAGTAAACTTGTTACAATAACACTAAAAATGGTGACATCACTCCCCCTTAAGTGACCACCTTCCATAACCGACCAAGACCTGTTCAAGAGAGAGCTGACGACTGTATATAATGCAGCAGGGAATCTCAATAAAGCCTGTCCGGGCTTTATGCGCGATCCCCTGTTACAATCGTTTTTATATCATTCTAATAATTATGATTGATTTCAAACATAATTGATGCACGTTTTTCTAGTATTTGTATTTATACCATTCCTTTAGTCATTAATTACCAGGATTACTTACTTGTATAGAATTTGAGCAATTTTTAATCCTTAATATAATTTGGAAGGTTCTTAATTCCAAATCTGACACCCTCTGTAACACTCGAAAAATGCCATGATAGGTTGGCATTCATTGGGGGGAGGGAGATTTGTAAAATTTACAAACACATGAAATATTTTAAAAATATTTTTATGAAGTTTATATATAAATACGAAGTTAATGATTAGTAGATGGAATAGAGATAGTCTTCCACCAACCTCCTGGTGGTGCTCTTGCGTGGGTATTAGCTCGATATCAACTGTTTGTTGGTGTTTCAAATATATTTTTCTTTCTTCCATCTCTTCTATCCTTTCCCTTCAAATTCGAGGTGTAATTCCCCCTAAGACGATTATGAAGAAGACGATGAAGGAAGTGGAAAATCGTCTCCTCTCCGGTGTGTTGACAGTGCTGTAGAAACGCTGGCGTATCTGAGATTTTCAATGGTTTCATTTCTATCACAGCAAAGGAGGAGGGATTGAAAAACAACATCAGTCAACAGTTGCGTCCGAGGATAAAGGATTAAGTGGATGGCAGCAGGCGAAACCAACAAACCGGCAAATAAATATTTATTTTAATAAGTATCTGAAGTATATTGATCGTATGCAGGACGATCGTAAAGAAAATCCGCCTTTTTGCGACCAAGCATACGCTCTGCTCGATAAATAGTAACACCTATGTTTCTATTTGAAAGAACTTCTCTTGGCTTCAGCTTTGTATACAGCTGTTTCGAGAAAGGTTGTCGGAAAAAGCGCAAAAGTGCACGCGACAATCCCGAAAAATAATATGGGATATGATCAATGAATTTTAATAAGTCAAATAAATACATGAAACCCGCGATGCCTCGTCCGTAGAAGGACGATCTAAGATGGCGGGCCATTAGATAAATGAGTTTTTAGGATATAGCGTGGATGACTACCCACAATACCTTTCTGGATTGTCGCGTGCACTTTTACGCATTTTTCCGACAACCTTTCTCGAAACAGCTGTATAAAAAGAAACAAATGCGCGCTGTTGGAGTACATTCGACCACTCGTTCCCAGTCTTTTTTTGCTTGCCTTGATGTCAGGCGAGCGAAAAACCCTTGAGTGAGGAAACGAGAGATGAATAGCTCTGACTGACCACTAGACTTGCCCACCAGTCGAGCTTAGGAGCGCAGAGCGCGATCGATCGAGCGGAGCGCGAACCAGAAACAAGCGAACGACTCTGAGAAAGTCTAGTTTCCTAGTAGCAGTCGAGTAAGCGAAGCAGATGAGCGCGCGCAAATAATCGCTCAACTTTGCTGTCACCTCGAGAGAAAGGTTGAACTGTTTGTGGAATAGACGCAGTGGGGTGGACAGACAGTGATAAATATATTACCTATCGGTATCTAAATATGGATGTATTCCACGTTAAAAGGACACCATGCGCGAGGTTTTGGTATAGTCTATCCGAATTTTTTGCCCTGCTGACTGTAATATAGCGACTATGGAATTGTCGGCACGATTAAGCTTTTCGGTATTTATTTTTCTACCTTTCGAGCGATGCGGGTACCCCTAAAAGACAGAGGGAATTCACTGCATGATTTAATAATAAAAAAGCCGCATTTATTAAAGTGCTCGTAAACACACTCCCAACAATTCAGATCAGTCTGTACCGGGTCTGTACAACTCTCGTACTGCATGCACGAAAATTCTTACCGAGGCAATATCAGAAAAAGGAGACACTTCTTTCATTTTTTATACATAGACTCTTGCAAGAGGAGATCCGATGCTAGTACTAGTATTCAAAATTTTATTTTTATGCCTCGGTTCGCCTCGTGCTACTGACGGCGCGGCCCTGATGCGCCAAAAACGTTTGTTTATCTGAAACCTTTGTCTGAAACGGTCCAAAAATTCACTGCGAGAGATTGGCAACGATTCAGCTTGTGACGTCATTTGTGCGCAGTGCTATTGGTTATTGTAGTTGATTGACAGCTGAAAAGCGTTATATTATTGTCTTGTCAAGTAGTAAACGAGGGTTGGGTTATTCTTAGAAAGGCTTGTTATTCACATCACGTTCGAGCAATTCTAAGAATATAAGGAAGTTGTTTACCCAGTATAAACAATTATTAAACGCTAACAGATAAATTTCAGTTTCAGGTTTTACTTTTTGTGAAAAATAAGGCTATTTTGGGTATCTGATGCGAAAAAAGTTTGTCGAACTACCTCTCGTTTATATGAAACAATTTTTATGTTTTTAACTCCAATGTTCCGCGGGAAAACTCACAGGGGCTTTTATCTGGCGCCGTTTTTTTTTTTTTTTTTTAATGTCAAATAAATTAATAAACGCAATTCTTAGAATGAAAGCTTGCATCATAACATTTTAAAAATAGACCTCTCAGATGCTCGAGCCAATCAAATTTTAAAGCGAAAGCATGCGCCCTGAAGCCATTACGGAGAAATCAATTGATCTCTCCAGGAAAAATGATTAGAAACGTGCCAACAGAGAATGTAAACTAAGGACTCTTGTGATTGGTCAATTTTGCAATGTTATTTCCCCCGCACCCAAGAAACGTCAATAATACGTCAATGACCTCTAACCCTATAAAAGCCACATTACGTACTGCACAAGTGCTGACCAATCAGAAGTGAGAAATGGCAATATTTTGTTATTTTTAGCACAAGGGGCAGACCCTTTCCATAGTGCACCATAAAACGCCATCGCATTGTCAGATTCACTTCAGTTTATGTTGCAGTTTCTTCGAAGAGAGGAAGGTTTACGAGTTTGTTCTCCCATACGAACAAATTTTTAACAAAAGAGCAAAATTTCAGTGCTTTTTTTCATTGCTTCGACGTAGAAGGTAAGCTTGGTTTTACGGATGCAAAAATCTGCTCGATTTCAGTGTTTATTTTGCCGTTGTTTCGCGGCAGAGGATTCTAAGACTTCCGCATTTATCAGAAACGTGCTTCGCCGATTTGAAAGATTTTATTCATAAAACCACTGTTACTCATTGTTTTGTTTGCTCCTTTTTTCTAGGACGGTTAAAAGATGGAAAACATGTTGAACAGTTCGAACTTTCTGCTCCAACAAATGGAGGTAAGGCTTACGAAGCAAAGACACGTCTCGAGGCAGCACGTTTCAGCGCCCTTTCAGTTTTCACGCCTAAGATGTTAAATTTCTCTCATCGTTACTTTTCGCTTCCTAAAATCAGTCTGTTGCGTTAAATACATTCGCACTTGTTTAGCACACAGAGTGGAACGCAACAAAATAAATCGAATCGAATCGACTCGGAAAACTTCCTGTAAGAAGAGCTTCGAGACACCCACTCTTGTTTTCGCGACGGTTAATTCAATGCTTACATGTTTTTGTTTGTTTCTGTTCTTCTTTAGGCGTTCGACACCCTTTACCGAGGCTTTACCAACTCCCGTCAGCTGAATCAATTTACTCAGTTGAGTTTGTTGCATGCCGCTAACCAGCCAGTTGTTCCCGAGGCGACACCCGTGCCTGGATATGAGCGCTCATGTCTCTCAAATCAAGACATCGCATCAGGTAAAAAGCCAACAAATTTATTTTCTATTCGATTTTCCCAGCGCACGGCGCTAAAACATTCGTTTTCGGTTGTTTATTTGGCACTCCCACCAAAGCGGAAAATTACAGAGCAGAACTTTCAAGCTGAAACTGACATCATCTGTTTGTTTTGTTTTGCAGCTTTCGAATTCCCGCACGGAAGATCTTACTTGGACGAGTTATTTATGCGCGAGACACCTGAAACAGTTGAAGAACTGTTTAATGGCAGGGCGCCTCCCAGTCTCGATCAAAACGGTACGTAGTAATTTGCTTCTTTCATTTTCCGCATTGAATTGATAAGCCTTCTTGGAACCCTGCCGATTTCTTAGAAAACCACGTTGTCATTATCAAATCAATTTCATTATGCAAATATTATGGTTTCGAAAGCTACTGCGTGATGTGTGATTGACAGCTTTCGCCTAAGGTGCTAATTGATTAGTTTGTGGGTACAAAGTGCAAAATGTTCTTTTTTTTTTTTCAACAAAACATTGCAGTCACTTCCCACGTATTTCATGATTATTGCTTTGACCAGAAAGGGTGTGGAGTGAGAGAGTGAAAGCTTCCATAGTTAATTGGCATTGCTGGAGGTATTAAATTATTTTTGCTTGTTATTTTGCAGAAATTGATCAGTATCCAGACCTGAGTGTTTTTGACCAACTTCCAGATGATCACCTACTAAGTGAACCGTTTCCTGCCAATCTGACAGAACTGAAAATAAAGGAAGAAGCAAGGTCCCCAGTGTCATGTGACTCTCAGTCAGTGTACAGTTACTCGTCTGCTAGCCCGCCTCACAGCCCCGCCATCAGTGAAGTCGGTTCACAGGCTTACAGTACTGATGAGGGAATCCAGAGTGACTTCAGTGATGTGGAAGGTCAGTTGCAAATTGTAAAATACATTTATATAACTAACACCACTGCAAGAAAGTGCTTTCATTTGAATAGTTACATGTTAGCTAGAAATAAAAGGTTTTATGTAATGTTATCTGAACTTAATGATTCATTTATTTTTATTTTATTGTTTTTTTTTAGAATTCCTTGAGACCATCAGCTCAGTGGGTTCACCCCCGTCCTTTCATGAGGAGCCAGAGAAGCCTGTAGCTGTGAAAAAAGAACTAACCGATGTTACACCAACAAAGACACCAAGGAAAAAGCGTGGACCCAAGCCCCCAGTCAAATATCGAGGTAGGCACACAGGGAATCATCATATTTGGGGTGCGGGGGGATTGCAAAGGCAGTGAAGTTGATATATTTAACTTGAAATGTGTTTTCAATTTACATTTGTGTCTCATTAGTTTTTGTTAATGTCTTTTAGGTGATGGCCCCATTCAGCTTTGGCAATTTCTTCTTGAGCTGATTATTGATCCAGGGTGTGGACACCTCATCAAGTGGACACAAGACGAGGACTATGAGTTTAAAATCCTTCAGCCCTCAACAGTAGCAAAGATGTGGGGAAAAAAGAAGAACAAGCCAACCATGAACTACGAGAAGCTCAGCCGTGGCCTGAGGTACTACTATGGCAAGAGCGTTATTGAGAAAGTTCATGGAAAGCGATATGTCTACCAATTCATGTGCAACATCCCCAAGATCCTTGGCTATGACCCCATGGTGAAGTGTGAAGAGGAATCTGCTGTGGAAAACTCGGTCTGCGGAGAACCTGTAATGTCGCCTGAAGTTGAAGAGCTGCTGGTTTCGTCTGCTGTAGAAGATAGTTTCCTTGCTGCAAATATCGACTTCAGTGCACTTTGCGGTTACTAGTTTTCCTGTTTTTCTGTTGTTACCCTTAAAGTTGTGTTACTTCGGTGACGTTTTTGTAGCTTGTATCAAGCAATCAATCGGCAGTTAGCCATTTTATGAATCATATTGATTCGGTTCCCAGTTCAAATTTTAAGTAGTAAATTATATAGGATCTATGAAAGGCTGCGTAGTTTACTTCTCAAGATTTTCATTATGCATACTGTGTATGTACCAGAAAAAACGAAACAAGTTTTGAAAAACTTGATAGATTGATAGTGTTCTCCAGGAGTTTCCCTATCATGACTGTATATATTTCCCCAGTTCAAAGTTTAAACAGTGAAAAAAAAAAAATCAGTAAAAAGACAAAAATGTTTTAAGGGCAAACTTGATAAGCGTTGCTCCTGCTTTCATTGAATATTTTAAATGCTGATTTAAGAAAAATATATATATAAAGATGATAAAAAATTGTTACTTTTTTCTGCAGTGGGTAAGCAATATGTGTTGCTTCCCGTTTTGTTTCTTTATTGCATTGTAATAAAATTTGCTCATGGTTGTTAAAAAAGACATGTATTTCGAGTGGTGGAAGTGTTTCTTCTGCTATCAAGAAAGTTCTGTAGTTAGTCATATTGATTCAAGTTTGTCATTTTGCTACCAGGTAGCTCACATTAGAAGTAAAAAAAAAACGAAAAGTGTAACTTAGACTAAAGGCTGTGTAAAATAAAATGTGTCTAAAAAAGTACATCAAGTTGTCTGTACTGTTTTTTGTCAAATTTTAAAACGTTCCCTCGTTAGAGAAGAAAAAAAGACGAAAATATAACAAGTAATGCAAAGAGAAATCCCCAATAAGTTTATCTTATCCTGCTCAAACCAAACTCTGTCAAATCCTTGACATTGGAAAAAGAAAACGGAAACTCTCTTTAAACCGTAAACCAATACGGGAGAATATTAAAGGAAAATGGCCTCCAAGTGTCACTCAAAAGGGGCTCCCAAGGTGCCAATTCCCTAGGGGCGCCCATGTAAAAATGGAAGGGGTTGATAAGCGGAAATAGTTAGAAAAAACCCTGGAGATACCAAAATCTCATTTGGTCCGGTGTGGCTCGCACGTTCTTTATCACCATTAAGAGGTACCAATTCCACAACAACACGTCATATTCTGTCATTTTATCAGACTGAAAGGTCCTCTACCGAAATCAATCTAACGATGGTCATTTCAGATTTTAACATCCTTATGGGTACTATCCCCTGTGGAGTCTCACTTCCGCATCAATACTGTCTTTGAGCTGAAGAAAAGTGTCAAAGTGCACGTCATGAATAGTTTGGGAGAATTTACTTAATGATAAGCCACTTTCCCGTCTTTCTCATCCTTCCCCATGTCTCACTACCTTTGTCCTTTCCCACCATTCTTCTCAAAAACTTCGTTCCCAGGACTCGTCCATTCTTTCCTCAGAATGAGGCTTATTGAAAGAGGAAGTTGGTGTGACGTCATATCCAGTTTATCGCCAGGTGTAGCACGCTTGCCCTTCAAACTCTGTACGTGGGAAGAAATCTTGCAAAAAGTTCAAGAACGGTTCGATTTTTCGTATGCTGGAACATACAAATTACACAAGCAGTTTATTTTGCGGCGTTTGGTTCGAAAACAAGCATCGATTTGGGGGAGAATTTAAGGCAGCTTCCGGCGGAAAGATGATTCAGGTAAGATCGCGCTCCGCGAGGCTCCGCGTCGCATTTCGTTGAGCGGAAATTACCCTTTGCAGTACTGTTTCTTCTTTCCTGACCAAAATACACAAGAGACCATAATAGAGGCGAATTATTACGATACTTTTACTTCGTTTACTTCATTTCTAACCATCAGTTCTGCTTTTACAGCGATTTTAAAACGATTCTTTGCATCAAAGGAAGTGAAGTTAGAGGTTCAGTTGATCAACAGGAAAAGCGAAGCTTCTTACCGGGCGCCCAGCAAAGCGGAGATAAAGTTGCAGGTATTACATTCTCATTACCGTAACGCATACAAGACGCCAAACTCTTTTTTTCAGCTCTTACAAATTTATTTTCAGTGAAATGAATGCATTCTCATTCTTAATTTTGTTCACTACAAAGGAAGTGAATACAGATCGATGCGAAGTTCGAACCCTGTTTATGGCGGGAAAGCTGCCATCAATTGTCCATTTTTCGTGTTTTATCCTGAGAAAAGCGTGCCTTTTGTTTTTGTTCGTGACTTCAAACATGATTTAAAGAGTAAGAGAACAATACAATCTGCAAATCTTTTTCGTAGACCCTTGCACATCTTTGATTATCTGAAAATACACAAGACAGCAGTGAGGGATTTTACAATTTAATTTGCCTTGTTGACATAAGGTTAAACGAAAAACACTAGCTAGTTCACTTTAATATAAAGATGTTTTTATACCGTTCCACTGTAGTTGTAAAACGATATTTAACTTTATTCACTCTTGGTTTAATTTTATTATATTTCAGTCAGTGATGATGAATTACATGTTCAGTAATAGCCTCTGTATTTTTGCAATAATTTATTCTATACATACATTACTATTCATACATGTTTTGTATTGTAAAACTTCAACAAGCTTATTTAATTAAAGAGTACGTGATACATAAATAACAGAAAATTCTTGTAGCCCAAAGCCAATTTTCAAGTTTTTGTACATTGCAACATTTTAATAGGTATTTTTTTATCATATGGGCATAAAGACTACCGGTTATAATGTCTATTATAGGCATTATAAGTGTTCAAAATATTGTATTTTTTTCATCTCATTTAAATTTTTGAGAAATACAATGAACAGCGAAATCAGCAGGTTTCTCCAAAAATTCCTCATTAATTAGCTGTATACTGTACATGTATGTTTCATTTCTCTTCATAGCCCGGTTAGCAGGATGAATGTGTCCATATGGAAAATTTCAGTCTGGTTACTGGGATGAAATTGTGAACGTGATAGCATGATTTCCTTTCCTGTAATTCTGAAAATTGTTATATCTTTACTCATTCGGCATCGAGATATCATTTTTTATCAAAAAAGTCTGAAAAAATTGGTACAAATGATACTGATCTTGTCCCCCTTTGACAGAGATGCATATGTATTTGAAAATTTTTCATCCTGGCAACTGGGTTGGCCCGTTGATAGAGGAAAATTTCCAGCCCCGTTACTAAGATCCCGGTTTGACAAACCAAGATCTCGGTAACCAGGCCAGCCCGCCTTGTCATATGAACCTGTCACAAATTTTACAAAGGAAATAGGAGTGAGACAAGATCTTGGTAACTTACATCTATATACGGTATATGAAGTAAAAGTAGTGAGGAGAAATTGTTAAAATATCAAGATAATTAATCTTGGGTGATCATGTCCTCAATTCTGTGATTTTAAGGAACAAACCTACAGTACATGTACATGTAGCCCATTTTGGAAATAAAAATGTGAGAATACATGTATGTTAGGCTATTAAACGTTTTTCAATTTGCAATAAAATGAATTATTCATTCACACCCAGTCTAACTATGACTATCTGTAGATACGTTCATTGATAGTTTTGGTTCAGGTGATTTACATGTAACACAAAACTGGTTGTTTATTTTTCGGTTTCTGTTAAAACAAGAACATTTGTTGTTTTAGACCAGACACCGCATCCCTGTGACACTGTCACTTACATGTATAAAGGTTAACAAGATTTTCTATAATAATGTTGCAGTAGTTGGTTTTTGGCCACTTGCCACACACAACAATATCCACACAATATCCGATTCATTGGGACTAAACTCTGGAATGCTATAAAAGAAGATCTAAAATCAGCGAGTCGATTTCGCTTTAAAAAGCTTTTAAAAGAATCAGTCATCTCCGAATATTGATTGGTGTACTTTACATGTATATGCAGTTAATTGTGTGCTTAGCCGTTGTTTGTCTCTCTTTTTTTGTTTATTCGCTTGTGCATTTGTTTATTAATTACAGCTTAAATATATATGTTGTGGTTCAAATTTTTCTTTGGTTTAAAAATTTTCAAACCAGTTTAATTTTTATTTTCCTTTGTCTCATGTTCATTATCATATTCTGAGACAAAGGAAAACAAAAATCAAACTGGTTTGAAAATTTTCAAACCAAAGAAAAAATTGAACCACAACATATACATATATATTTTTTTGTGTGTGTTTGTCTGTTTTTTGTGTATCTGTCTATTTATAACAACTTTGATATCTAGTTACTCTTCAGCATGGCCCAGCCACTCAGCGCGATTAGCTTTTGCTTTTTCTGAGTGGCTGTGCTCTTTTTCTCTCACTTTTATTTCCTTTTAATGATTTCTGTACTTCTGTATTAAGAGCACTATAAAGATTGTTGTAATTGTTGTTGTTGTTACAACACGTAATGAGACGTATTTGCTAATCTCCGCTGTTAATGTACCATAAAAACAGACGTACATGTACAAGCCATACTTTTTTAACAAAATTGTTGCTCAAAATCGGGGTGTGGCTTATCTGTGGGAACATCTGCAATAGGTTATTGTGCTTTCCAGTGATATAAGTTGACCAGACTTCTTGAGCCTTGAATTTTAGATATTATTTTTTGAGGTGTATAAGTGGAGCAAAAATTTTTTAACTTCGGATGATGTACACCTGTAGATAAACAGCAACATAAACGTGTAAAGGTGACAGAGGTTTCACTGTACTTTGCCACATTATGAGCCCCAAGATGGGTGAAACAGTTATCATGCCTGTAGCTGACTGTAGTGCTGTGTTGAAAGAGTTAACAGTCTGTGCACATGTCTGTACCCTTTGATGAAGATGGGTGCCACATTTTACACATGCCTTAGGTTGCCAAAAATCAAAATTCAAGAAAAATCCCAAATTTCATATTGTAAAATATTGAAAAACAAATGGTACCATGAAAAAGTACTGCTGAAGAGGTTTCATTTGAATGGTCACACCATAGGATTTCGTCCACAGACTCAAAAGTTAGAACAAATGGTACCATGCAAAAGTACTGCCAAAGAGGTTTCATTTGAATGGTCACAACATAGGATTTCGTCGACAGACTCAAAAGTTAGAACTACACTATACATGGAGTGAAAGGGTTAATTCCATTGTCAACATACAAATTCTACAAATTTTAATAATGACAGTACAGGCCACAAGTATTGAAGCACTACATGCACATTTCATGCATGTAAAGATGCTATATTGCACGCAATTTATCCATGTGTTATGTGCGAGTACTAAAAATACATGCAAATTGGGAGTAAAATTTTAATCCAAGCTCATTAAATGTGTGTAACAGGAAACAATACAAGTACAGTGTACGTGTACGTGTACATTGTTGGCAGAAATCTTGTGCTCTTGTCTTGTGAATGGAAATTTTATGTTGGTAGTAAATTCAGTGACCTGAAGTATTTTGATCTATGTACATGTACAATGACAGTTGGACAGTTCTCTGTAGTTGGAAGAAGTTAAGACAATACGTGTAGCTATGGTGTGTTAAGTGAAGAAATAATCCAGACAGTTATTAGGGCCTATTTGCGGTCATGTTAAAACGCAGACTGCAGACCGAAGCGAAGCGGCAACGATTCTTTTGCAAAGGAACAGAGAAGCGTGGTTTCGTGACTATAAACCATTTGTTTGGGTTTCTTGCGGTTTCAAGTCACTTCTGATTGGTTGCTGCACAATGGGAAATGTCAAAATCAAATCAAAGTTTTCACGGTTTTTGGAAAAGTACATGTAACAAAATAATCAGGATAAAAAAAGACTGCATAGTCTGCACGGTCTGCACGGTCTGCACGGTCTGCAGTCTGCAGTCTGCGTTTTAACATGACCGGCCTATTTGCTGCCTGTGGACTGCGAGCAAATTAAGTCAGGCATAAATTCAAGTAAATTAGTTAAACATGGTTGAAATTTCCTTTTCATTATAAACCAACTACGTGTACTTTACTAATGTGTCTGTTAATTCTAGTAGGGGTTGTCAGAAATGTTTGAAGTAGATGTCTCACTTTGGAAAATAACTGGAAATTTTTTTTACAAATTTATGCCATCTCCTATAAAGAACTGGCAAGCAAAGTTAGCTGGCTGATGTGACATATTAGGTGGCAATTTTCGCTCACACCCAACTACTTTTCACAACCCTACTCACTGCGGTCGTTTGTTGGGCATTTTCTCACATTCACATCCTGGGGATTCAGCATCAGCCAACATGTACATGTACCCCCATTTTCCTCCAGAGGATTTGATACAATGTATCCTTGTGTTTTAGTGATGTTTCCCTAAGGGCACCCCTTAAAATTGCAACAATTATTATGTAAAATAATATTATTTCTATTACTTCCATCAAGGTTAATTTATTGTGATGGCAGAACCTGGGAACAAAATAGAGCCAGAGGGAGGTACCCAGGAGGACATCACCCTGCCTGAGGGGGGTACCCACGGAAACATCGCTCTACAGTTACAGTGCAGTGCATCAAGCTCTGCTGAGGATGTCAGGAAGCTTTTGGAAGAGAAACTGGACAGACAGCTGGATGGTTACACTGTTGTGTTTAACAATTCTGAGGTATAATACACCAATGATCCTTATTTCAAAAATCTGTACATTGCAAGTGGCTAAAACTAACCTCCTCCTCCCTAGACAATTTCAACAGTAAACCGCATGAACCTAGTAAATGGCGTAGCTAGTTCACCATGAGCTTTCCCGTTGCTCAAGTGGTTATAGCATCTGAACTATGTTAACTTTGTGGTTTTGATTCCTGCCAACTGCCAAGCTCGAGACGAACTGAAACTTTTATTACATGACCATTACTGCACCATCTCTCTCTTTATTAGCTAATGTGATGCTCTCGATATTGCTGATCTTAGAATTAAATGTAAAATGAACCATCCAACTGGTGTTTGCAGAAGGCTGTGGGTTCAACTTCCATTGTGTACTGAGATTTTTTCATTTGAACTGAAGTCCTATGCTTGAGACAGACTTGGGAAAGTTTTTTACCCCTCTTCCCCCCCCCCCCCCCACCCCCCCATGTACAGTACATGTCCCAAATTTATCCCCAAACAAAAAAAACCTCCCATCTCCCTATTAATGTTATACATGTACCTGAGTGACCCGAGCTCCCCTTTTAGAAGTAGATTGTCGTGTATTTTTTACATGATAAAAAGACAGAGTTCTGAATATTACAATTTACTTCTGATGTTTGAGATCATCTGATTTTTTGAAATAATTTTTTTTTCTGAATTTTCCATAGCTGACAACTGTTCAAAACATTTTAAAGGATCAGAGCCTTGTGGAGCAAGATTCTGATCAGACACTTACGGTTATTTTAAATGGTAAGTTACGTAATCAATCTACCGTGATATTATCACACCTTGGCATGCCTCTTGCATCTGTTTTTTAATTTGTTGTTACAGAACTGAAATATCCATACCTCCCCCACGGCAGTTTTTTTTTTTTTGGTTTACCCAGTATGTTCTGAAAATTTATGAAAAACAAGAGGTCCTGATCCGGACTCCTGAGGCAACCAATGAGATTGTACCTTTAGACCATGCACAGAGCGAAAAAATAATAAAAACAGTAAACTGGAAATAAATTTGTTTTAGATTGTCCTTTGCCTACATGTACTCCAAAACATTTTTAATCTTTTTTTTCTTTTCAGATGAGAATTTCAGGATTGAAATAACCAGCATTCAGGCTGCTACATGTATACAAAGTAAATGTTATGGAGAAATTCCTGATACAGCTATGGAAATAATTTATTTTACATCTATCACCTTTGAGTTTCATGTACATGTAATTATTAAGTTACTGCCACTCACTGTGTGGCACATGCATGCTGCACATGTCATGAGAGCAGCAATGTAATTGTCTCAAATCCATAAATGTACATACATGAACATGTATAGGTACATTCATTTGATGCATGTTCAACCACATCATAGAAAAGAATGCCTAGCATCTTCTAGGGATACATGTACACTGTAATAGTAAACATACAATGTATGTATCGTACAATGTATCTTGTTTGCATAAGAAGAATGTTGTTGGAGATTGTCCTTGTCCAAAAGATACATGTACTTAACAGTGAATTTCATATTTCAGAATTCATCCACATTGCACAGTCTCAAACGTTAGTACTACTGGCACTACAAGATAAAAGGTCTGACTCCATGAAAGAAATAGTTGTAAAAACATGCCTTCGGCATTATAGCGTTATACATAATGTAAAAAGGAACATTTATATGAAGGTCATTAATGTTATAAATTTGTGTAATTATTCTGTTACATTTGTATCTGTAGTGGACATGCTACCAATTGTGGAACCAGAAGTCAAAACAAACAGCATTGAAACCATGTCACCTCCAGCACCAATTGAAGAGCCTCCCAGAAAGAGACGGCGACCATCAGGATCTGCAGCAGGGAAAGGTAGGCAGCTTGGAGAGGGTCATTCCGGGTCATTCCAGCATCATTCTGACCCATTCCAGTTCATTGTGTCATCATTCCAGTTAATTCCGGGTCATTCCAGTCTCATTTTTCCGGTCCATTTGTGGATCGGCAATTTCTCCTATTTTTGTGGGAACAAAACCTTAAAAAAAGCATTAAAAAGAAAGGGAACATAATATTTTCAACTCTTTTATTGCTGTAATTCCCTTTTTTGACCCTATAACAATTTCAAACACCTTAACACAAAGTTAACCCTAACCCTAACACAAAGCTCACTATTGCAGATAACCTTGGTTTTATGTCAAATAAAGAAACAGGTAAACTAGGTAAAAAAAAACTAGTTAAAAAATATTTTACTAGAACTTCAAAATTAGAAAAAAATTGCCTTGTGAAAAATTAAATTTACCTGAAAAAAAAAACATTACCTGCAACATATTATTATGTTGTGGTTTAAATTTTTCTTTGGTTCAAAAATTTTCAAACCAGTTTGATTTTGATTTTCCTTTGTCTCAGATTCATTATCATAAGGTGACACAAAAGAAAACAAAAATTGAACTGGTTTAAAAAAATTTAAACCAAAGAAAAATTTGAACCACAACATATACATGCAATTTTAATAGTCATAATTATTCCAGTATCGCTGGTTCTGATAACACATATTTTCATTACAAAAGCAGGATCGAGTCAGTTATTTCACTGAAGGGAGAGTTTTGTTCTGTAAGAATTTTATTTTTTGAGAATCAAGGGCTAAATCACAAAAATTTAGCCTGAGAAAACAGACCCTGATCTGGGTAGCATTACGTCATCAGTACGGTATTTTTGCGCTCGTTTCTCAGTCGCCTTTTCACGGAGGGGACCGTAGTGGTGCCACTGCGAAAAGTTGTCTGTTTTCTCAGGCTAACAAAATTAGATTCCACAAATATTTCATGATACACGATATATATTCCTGGGACTTTAAGTTCTTCTATCCAGTTTGATCACTGTAAAAGACTGATCAGTCATTCAAATGTTCCATTTCAGGCAGCACTAAGTCTGCTTCATTTTTACCTCTTGCTTCTCAACAAGTGCCTGTCATCAGCTGTGCTATAAATGCTGAAAGTGAGCAAATATCTTTTGTTTTAAAAAAATACAAAATGTGAATACCTTTATCCTAAAATACAAAGGTTGAATGAGTTGAACAGAAGAGAGGGGAACTAAACATGGCTGTCAATGCCATGGTATATATAGAGGATATTACATGGCCGCACGAAGATACGAAATTTCTCTTCGAGTGTTCAACACGAGAAGAGAAATTTCGTATTTTCAAGCGGCCATGTAATTGTTCCGTTTATTATATAAACACCAATGAAATCAAACCATTTCACTTTAATATCTTTTTGTAGTCCTAAAGTAGCAACGGTGTTCTTTTCACGTGTGAAGATAACATGTGAAGATATGATGTTTACGTGCGAAAGCTCAGACACCTGGTATTTCATTAGTGTTTATATAATAAAAAATTATATTACATTTAGCTAAAGCCTTGCAATGGACAAAACTAGTTGAGACATCAAAACATTACACTTGGAAATCACAATTTTCACAGTGCAATGTTTTTGTGAAGGTTGCCATTTGAAAACCAAGTTTTAGACATAAAAAAAAAAAAACATTAAAAGGGTGGGTGGGGGGGGGGGGGGGGGGCTCTTGCAAAGTCATCAAATGGTTTATGTATTGGTTAAATTTCTCCCAAATAACTTACAGTGCTGTAAGTGTCTGAGGCAAGATGGTTGACAACAGTAGAAAGCATTAGAGTCAACAGTTTGAGTCTAACCATCACAATGTATTGTTTGTCCATATTACATGTATGCCAATCCTTAGATACTTTGTTCTTTCAGCACCTCTCTCTCGATCTCTTCCTGTATATAAATATACAGTGTATTCCTCCCTAACGGCCACCCTGTTTGTACAGTCACCCCTTCATTACAGCCACAGTCATATTATTATAAACGAGATTTCACTGCACATGTATGTAATTATTGAAATAAAATGATGATGATGATGTATGTGACTGTATAATTCAAGGATACTGGAAATGATACTTACACTACACTGTAAACTTGCTTATAACATGCATTCTGTTGCAGGCAGCACTCAAGGACAACAAATTTCAGTGATAAAAAATGGTTAGTATAATATTGTATATTATTTTTAGCATTTTTTGTTCTTATACAGTCACAGTACACTCACATGTACAGTACATAGTGATGCACATACATTTGTAAGCTTAATGTAATTACTGAACAGTACAGTAGATTCTGATAAACCATTCCGATAAACCAATTATTCTCCTGATTCGCCAATTCCTCTGATTCCGTCAGGGGAAGAACAAAACTGTTGAGTTACCCGAAGTTTGAGTCATTGAAGTTTAAATTCTATATTCGACATATAAACTTTTATATACATGTAACCATGACCAAAATTTGAAATGTAAACTCGAATGTATTAAGTCTATGTCACTCAATTGATTGAAGTGGTTGTAAGAATTTAAGCGCCATTATCCACTACTTAAAGTTGAAACATAATATACTGTACATGTAGTTCATAAATAGTTTGCATTCTTATCACTGTTCCAGGCACAAGTTTTCATTTTTGTTCTTTAATTAACAGCAGAGTTCACAGCCAACCTCTTTCAGATTTAACATGTGAAATGTATTATGTAAGTTATCAATTAAAAGCAGTGTTCAGAGCCAATCACTTTCAGATGTAACGTGTGAAAGGTGTCATGTTACAGCTGTACAATCATTGGAGTGGGATGTCTCACTTTTGACCCACAGATGTATATGAACTTCCAAAAAACAGAAACAACATTATGCTATTCTTGGATTTCCTTTAAACCTCATTTAAACAAGATAAAAATGGCTGGAGGCTAACTTGACAACTTTGTGGATAATTTTTTTAAAACCTCCAGGCTCTAATGTCAATTTATTTTTTATACCACCTGCAATTTTTCTGTTTTAGTGTGTTGTTTGTAAAAAAAAAATTATAGTTATGAGTGAAATAAGATGAAATTGAATTGAATTGATGAAGGAAGTAAAAGGAATACTCAACAATTATTTGATGACTTTTCTAATACTGTAAATTACTTTCTTAGGTTTGGAAAATTCTGCTTCAAAAGATGAATCCACATTGATGGACATAACTCAGTCTTCTTCGTCATTCTCTTTAAAAGGTCAGCTGCAATGTACATGTAACAGAGTAATAAATTCTGGTGTTTCGTTGTGTTGTTTGAGTTAAACCCCTGAGAGTTCCTTCTCAGTGAGCCACAGCATAACAATGCAAGAAAAAAAAAATGAAATGTCCTTTTTGTGTCTTCAAATTATGATCAGATCTTCTCCTTCAATAAATAGACATAAAAGTAATGTAACATTGCCAAATTTGCCAGAAGTAATTATACTTGACTCTCTTGAAATGACCAGCCCTGTACACAAATCTCCCTTCAGCAATCATCTTTATGAAATCTCACTTTAAACAGTTTTTAACCCTTTCACTCCTGGAGTCAATTATGGAGACATGTATTGTTGTTCTAACTTTTGATTCTGTGGACGAAAACCTATGGTGTGACCATTCAAATGAAACCTCTTCGGCAGTACTTTTGCATGGTACCATTTGTTTTGTGATATTTTACAAAATGAAATTTGGGATTTTTCTTGAATTTTGATGTTTGGCACTCTTGGGAGTGAAAGGGTTAATCAAACACTGTATTAAGACTCTTGTAAAGGTCCATCTCCCAATAAAGTGACCATGTTGTAATACTTAGTAACCTGGTCACAAAGGGACGTGGTCACTTGCAAGATAGTTAGCTGTGAGCTATAAGGAGAGACCCTGGGACACCGGGTGTTGGGGAGTGGGGGGGAGGGAAATGTCATATATTGCAGATAATGCGTTGTTCCAGAAAGTATCCATATCCCCCTCCACAGAAGGTTTTTTGGGTTGAAATTCCATTATTGGTGGATGCAGCTGCTGCAAATCTGGTAAACCTTTATGAACATACACATGTACCCATGTTTGACAGCTTATTGGGCTGAAGTTTGTTTGCTGCTGTGGAATAAGTGAATTCTAAATGAATTAAAAAGAGGATCTTATCACTGGTGATATGATGTTTGTTTATTCATCTGATTCAGGTTTGGCTGGCATCCCAAATGATCAACCAACAATAATTCTGAATGCCGCATCACCACAGAAAAGTCCTGGAGAAGTCAAATCACCCTCCACTGCAGGTACACAACAATTCCAAGAGTTAAGAGATTTTGAGTTTCTGATGTCAATGCATTTTTCATGGAGGGGTAAGGGGTAGAAAGGTGCTGCATGCTGTTAAAGTGCGGTATTTTTTACCTGTCTGTTACCCCGTCAGTGGTAACGTCTTTGTTTCTTCAAAGGAAATTTCAGCTGAAAAACAGTTTAAGCTCCAAAGTATACTTACCCGTAATTGTTCTCTTTAACTGGTCCTGGGGTGTTCAGTCGATATCTGTGTAACTGGATCCAATGCGAAGTGTTTGGTTTTCAATTAATATTGCCTGATCGCCGCCAGATTTTCTTTATGGTAATTTGTGATGTCACTGCGTTGTCGGAGATGTAAATATGGAGTCTACAGAAGAAGATTGCAGTAGAACTGCATGTACATTATTAAGCCAGGATATGCATAAGAAGCACATATTTATCTCCCAATTATATAATTCATGCAATGCTGAATTTAGAAGACATTTAAAACGCAGGACAATACACTTACGTCATAATCCTCCATCAAGCTTTGCAAAAATAAAACATGGTGGCTTGCGGGAAATTTAAAAGCAAGAATAGCAGAAACAAAATGCCCAGTCTTCAAACCAGTTAAATAATTATTGACTTCAAAGCTCAAAACAGTTTTACACAAATGCAAACTTACGATTTTAGCGGAGATTCCCTGTAAGCCATTGCAAAACTTGCATTGACATGCGTCTCTGTTTTGCAAATACCACCTACAGTAGAATGCATGCAAGCTTACTGTATGTATGTTGGGTGGTCAAATAGACTCTCAAGTAAGTGCAAGTTGTGTGCAAGTTGCCAGAAAGTGTGAAAATCTTGGACATCTACTTGTGTGCAAATTTGAGCTTCATCAAAGTGGATGTAAGTCATCATAAGTACATGTAGTGCCTAAAAATTAAGTAATGATCCGCATAAGAAGGATAGCGTTGAACGGCAATGGAATGTCAAACATGATGGAATGTCAAGATTTTTCATTGTTACAACTAGTGATCTCATTGGCCTAGACTCAAAAACCGCTAAAAAGTTAAGGTTCAAGGTGCATTTTGTCTATTTTTTTTTTAAGGTTTCAAGTAATTTGAGACCCAAACGCACAACATACAATTTTTAAAAGAAATTGTATTTGGGGAACTTCATCAAAGAAGCAAAATTATTAGATATTGTCTTCTGCTATTCTGATTGGTTAAGCACGAACATTTCCTAAAATTTATTTCGCGCAAATGGATTTTCTTTATTTTTATAATCAAATATAATTATTAACCATCAGCTCCTCCTCTATTCTTGAAATCAAAGATATTCTATGTGGGAAAGAGCTGATGCCGCAGAACAATGAAGTTTGCTATCGTTCTTATGTGGAACAATACTTAATGGTCATAATTTAATGCAAGATGTTGCAAACTTGCATTGACTTGCCTCTTCATTTGCAATTTGCCATGACTAACCTTGGTGAATATTGTTTTTTTACATATTCTAGATGCTGTAAGTGGGGATGATGAAGAGAAGACCAAAAGTATTGATGGAAAGCCTTGTCCTGGAAACAGATCAGGTATACAATGTAGAAAGAGTTCTTATCCAAATTTCCTGTAGAATCTGACTTTCTCTCTCTTTTAGACAGGTGCCGTCAGGACCAGAGTTCAGTTACAGTAAAACAAGTGACTGAAGTGCAATAATATACATGTACAGCTGTATAGAGACCAACTTTAGTTGAGGTGTCTGTCTTAAAGAGTGTTGAGTTACCATAAAATGAATGACTAAAGTGAAATTGAGACCAACTTTAAGTGTCCATCTTAAAGAGGTGTCTGTCTTAAAGAGAGTTCAGTTAAATAAAATGAGTGACTGAAGTGCGGTGGAGACCAACTTTAGGTGTCCGTCTTAGAGAGGTGTCTTGGTACCATGCAAAAGTACTGCCAAAAAGGTTTCATTTGAATGGTCACCATACATGTAGGATTTCATTGACAGGCTTAAAAGTTAGAACCACACTACATGTCTCAATAATTGACTCTGGGAGTATAAGAGTTAAAAGTCAGTGGGAGTTTGTCGAGTGCTGGGTAGCACGTACCACACTAAACCCTCATTTCTTAACTTCTTCATGCATAGGTAACAATGGTCAAATTCAGCTGTGGCAGTTTTTGTTGGAGCTGTTAACAGACAGAGGCAGTCGTCATCTAATCATGTGGGTTGGAGAGAATGGTGAATTTAAACTGAACGACCCCGAGCAAGTGGCACAACAATGGGGGAGGAGAAAAAACAAGCCTGCTATGAATTATGAGAAGCTGAGCCGAGCACTGCGATATTACTATGATGGAGACATGATACATAAAGTGCATGGAAAGAGGTTTGTTTAAAAATAAACTATCTCTACTTGATTCAGGTCTCCTGCTATTGACTTTTTTTTATCTCTTTCATGTTGCATTGTTACAGCTTTCAGTTTTAGTATTTGATAGTGTCCACTTGTTCACGTACGGTAGACACAAAAATACTGTACTCTGCCACAGTTATGAATGATTTAATTTAGCCTTTTGTAACAATAATTTGTACAAACTCGTTCTAGATTATTCCTCGCAAAGCGAGGTTAATAAATTTGTTGTGCCTCGGGAGCTAAGCCGCGCAAATTCGAGCAAAAAATATATTTATATCCATATATACTTGAAGATGTCATGCAGTTACCTGGCAACAGCGTAACAAAGCTTGAATGATGTCAGACAAACGAAAGAGGATGATGGGAGCACCTGTGGTACTACTTCATGTAAGCCTATATAGGAGCATGATAAACAAAGATGGCAGACGGTAAACAGTACGTGAACCATTGAAAGGACCTTTTACCAACGTTTTTGGTTTCAAAGAAGATGAAGTGGAATGGGGAAAAGCCTCATATGCAAATCGAGACGCCACCAAAGTTTCGACCCACAGTGCACCCTCCCCCGAGCTTTGCGAGGTTCTGCGAGACACGTATTTCTAGTACACTGTAAAGAAACCTGTCATTTGCATTGTACTACTACATGAGGTCAAAAAAGGGCCCGTTAAGTAAGTGATGATTGGATACCAAACTTTGAAGGTTGATTGTGTATATTGTACATTGTACATCATATATCTCTTTCCTTTGTGGGCCTGCCACACAGATGTCTTCCATCCTTTGCTATTGGGATCCCTGTGAACACACTGTCCTCTGCTCTCCTTTGCTACTGGGGACCCTGTGAATAAATCTACACACAATGCCTCAATTGATAATAAGCTTGTTTCTTCTAGGTTTGTCTACAAGTTTGTGTGTGACTTGAAAAGCTTGCTGGGATACAGTGCAGGGGAGCTGAGCAGACTTGTACTGGAGGCTGAGGAAAATGCAAATGACCTAGAGCCTGGGACAAATGGTGGACATTAGCCATTTTAATGAAGAGATGTTTGTTTGTGTATACATTGTAGTTCTTAAATAGCTGTAAATAATGAAATAGTGCTTCAGGTGGACCTGAGTTTTAAGCTAGTTCATATTTAGTATTTTGGTATCTATTGTATATGTCAAGTCCTTTTGCCGTAATCATTTTCCATGCCCATAAATTAGCTTAATGTATCTTATTGGCTGTCACAATGCTATGAACCCAAATGATTGTGTGATTATGCAAGTGTTTTCATGCAGTACTCTCCAAGCCATGCGTGACAACCCACATGACGTCAGGTTGCTTATCAAACCTTGTGTGACAGCATTCTGTGTTACAGTTGTGCATGACAATCCTAGCAATATTACACAGTGTTAAGCCTTACATGGCAACGCATTGCTTATCAAGCCTTGTGTGACAGCATTCTGTGTTACAGTGGTGCATGACAATCCTAGCAATATTACATGACAACCCAGTGCTTATCAAGCCTTATGTGACACCCCAAGTAATTAACATCAAACAATGCTTCTTTAGTCTCATGTGACGTCTCATGTGATGTTGCACAATGCTGCACAAGTCTTGTGTGACAACTCACGTGATGTCACACAATTCTTCTCAAGCCGTCCTTATAGGCTTGGCATCTTGGCAAAGTTCCCAAACAAAATTAGAAACTAAAGTCACTAGTATTTTAACAGCCTGGGCGATGGATATAATTTGTAAAATATGCTTTGAACTTCAATATAATCCCGTCTTCATTCTTGTAAAACGAATGTCCAGATTTCTATTAAATTTTATTGTTTTAAGTGTAAATATAAACTCTCTAATAGAGAATAAAATAACTCTTTGTTGCCCACAGTGAATGCCATCGAATAGTGTGTTATTTTAAGGCCAAACATAATGATTCCTTGTTTTATGGAAATGGTGATCGGTTAGTTAATAGGCATTAGTTGCATTACTTGACTTATTTGTCGCGAGTGCATATGATGTCCGATTGAGGGTGTCAGCTCCTAAGTATGTCAGCTCCTGGAGCAAGGTGAAAAGTGGGAGGGCTGACAATTATTGAAAATAATTTTTTTCATATTGAAAGTCGAAAAAAAGTGGGGGCGGGGGGCGCAAAAAAGTGGTGGGGCCGCGGCCCTACCAGCCCCTCCCCCTCCGCGGTCCCTGAAGTGTGTATGAAATTTATTTCCAACAGGGAAGGGCAAAGATGACAGGTTGACAAAATTGAACATGCCTTTCCCCGTTGGGCTTTGATTTTACTCTGGTGCCCAGTGCTGACCGCGCATCCGAGGTCTATTCTGTTCTTCACGGATTTGTGGCGCCTATTTTGAAGTGCTATGTGATTTTGTGGAGCGGCTTATTCATCATAATAACAAGGGATGTTCAATTTGTTCGAAGAAAAGCAATTTAACGTTATTCTGCTGTAAGGACGACCAGTCAGAATGGGGGCAGCACCTATTTTTGTGCGAAGAATGAGCCATTTGTGGACACGTGTCGAACGCCGAAAGCTACCGACCTCTTCTTCCTTTCAGTATATTACACTAAGGTAAGATAGATGGACTAAAAATCGCTCAAATAGCGTAGAGACACTGTATAAAGATAGAACACAACACCAGTAAATGTTTCAACGATTTTTTCAGCAATTTTGATTTTATATATTGCTTAAAACGTTCAATTCGAAATTTCATACAATGTCTTATATTTTCAAATATCATTAATATGCAAACATTATGCTTGGGTGTCGTGTGGTGATTCAAACCATGTTGCACATGCTTCTTACTTAAATCAATGCCTATAAATAGACCAATTTCGATATATTAAAATTCATATTTGGCTCCGAGGTTTGGGGGAATAAAACAAAAGAAATCACATCGAGGTTCAGCGTTGAATTATTCATTTCTTTTGTTTTATTCCCCCAAGCATCGGAGTCAAGTATGAATTTTAATAGAGCAGTTTTCAATTGAGTGTCGAAAGTAATTACACAATTGCTTTGTTTTTGCATTGCTACACTTTGTGATTGGCTAAAATATCTCGCGCCACTTTCTCGACCAATCAGAAGTAAAACCAAAACCAATCGTGACTTGCTCGCACGCGTTTTCCCGCGCTTGGCGCCGCCGACATGTAATTGCTTCGAGCTCTGATTGGTTCATTGGATTGTTTACGACTGCTGTGATTGGTCAGAGTAATTACTTTGGTTTTGGTTTTACGACACTCATTTGAAAATTGCTCTATATCGAAATTGGTCTATTCATTGCAGCATATTTTTCCCCTTAAATTGTGACACGTGGATTGAAATTACCAAAATTAGATTATGGCTTTGACAAGTGCGCTCGTGTTTTGCTCTTTTTTGATCTTGACGCCTTCAAAAGCCTCAAAACCTCAAATTTTGTGTCCAAGAATACAGCGCAGATTTCGGACTTCGTGAGCTGACACCGCAGAGAGGTAATCTGGGTGTATTGTAGTGTGCCGTGACAAACGTGGAATTTTTAAAAAGCCTTTTTAAGTGAGAACATAGAAGGCTTCCAATGAAAATCCGCTTTTGTCATGACTCAATAGAGGTTTTGATCTGATCATTTGTTGGTGAAATCAATAATACGGTATTATAATAATAATGATAGAACAGTTTTCAATTGAGTATCAAAAGTAATTTTGCATTGCTACGATTTGTGATTGGCTAAAAAATCTCGCGCCACTTTCTCGACCAATCAAAAGTTAAACCAAAACCAATGGTGACTTGCTCGCACGTGTTTTCCCGCGCTTGGCGCCGGCGACATGTAGTTGCTTCGAGCTCTGATTTGTTCATTGGATTGTTTACCACTGCTGTGATTGGTCAGAGTAATTATTTTGGTTTTGGTTTTACGACACTCAATGGACCTCTTTGGCTTGCATGTTTTGTTTTCCCAATGTAGGTCATGTGATGTTCTCAAGGGAATTTGTCCTTTGTCTTTTCATAAATTATGCATACATATGTACGTGAAGAAAACAAAATTTAAAAGAAACAGTTCTCTAGGGTAACATCACATGATCTACATTGGGAAAACAAGACATACAAGCTAAAGAGGTCTATTGAAAACTGCTCAAATAGTAATAGTCTAATAATAATAAACAACTTCTATTGCACGTGTTACATGAATATGTTCACACGCATTACATTGGTTTAGTTAAATTAAAAATTTAATTTACATGGTATTTACATGGTAAAACTAACTAGACATCAAATAGTATTGTTTTTTTCGTGGAGTGATCTTGGACACCAAATTCCTTTTTACTAATTGTACAGTTTAGTGGCTATAGCATTACCGTGAAGTGCGATCTATAAAAAAAAACAATCAAAGCAAGCGCCCCTAACTTCCTAATGTCTCAGTACATTTTGAGCGGAATCTGCCCCCAAACAGCCAAGATATAAACCTTTTTTGGAAAATTTTGCCTTGTGGATTTATTCATGACAAGGTATCACCCGCGTTATTTCTTGTTGGTAATTACGTAATGAATCACATTTTACACATGCGTTAAATCTTAATTAGCAAAATAACAATTTTATTCACGTGCGTGAACGAATTTAATTTTGCACGTGCGTTTAAGGTCAATTAGCAAAGTAACAATTTTTTTACATTGGTTGGAAGGGACGAGATAAAACGTCTTTTTAAGTGATTTATCAGGAGCTGGAGAGCTGGCAGTACATTTGACGGTAAATTGAACTCAGCCCTGTTTCTCAGGAATCTAGCAGTGTCGTACATCACCAGAGGTTTTCCAAAGACAACTTAGCGCCTAACGATATCTTCCACCGACAAAGCCACCGACGTCCATTAAAGGCCCGTCGAAGGTTTTCCGAGGACATCCCAACGTTTCACGATGACAAGATAAACCGAAGACTTTGGAGAAACTTCGAAGTTAATCGTAAGTCGTCCGAAGATACTTGACCGGAAGATCGTGCTTGTATCTATAATAAGTGGGTTGTTCAACCGACTTATGGGTTTCTGTATATATGTATATATATATATATATATATATATATTTAGTATATACTGAAACAGTGATAGCATTGTTGGCGCGCCCTGATTGGCTACTGAAACTCGGAATAGCAAGTGCTATTCACCTCCCAGCAGCCTCCCAGCAATTTGCGCGCGAAAATTGTAATCGTTGACAGGAATAAATGAATTAAAAAGCATCATTTTCGTTATATTATCTCGCTGTTTCAGTATATACTAAAACAACTATTCACCTCAGTGTAGGTGGTGAATAGTTGTTAAATAAACAGTATGTAAAAAGGTGGTCACTTGTACAGAAGCTTTGTAAGAGAATCGGAAGTCGTAAATAGCTTTCCGTCTTGAAAGGCCCCCGCAAACGAAGAAACATTGTTACGGAAACATTGTTTCCCAGAATGTTTCCAAGCCGCGCAAACGAAAAAACATTATACTGGGAAACAAATGCGCGCTGATATATGGGATACGGCACTGCGCATGCTCAATTTATGAAGTGCAGTCCGGAACAGTCCTCGCGACCCTGGAATCTGGGCAACATTAGCGACCTTCAGATTGGACTACGAGTACGAGATTGAGTACGAGTACGAGTTTTCAAACCAAATTCGTGTGCCTCATATACTTAATTGTCACACCAATCTTATCTTAAACGTTTATTTACGTGTTAGTCAGCAACAGGAAGGAGTTACAGTTCGGTGGATACAATTATCTCGAAATTCCAAAGTCGTACTCGTACTCGATTTCGTACTCGTAGTCAAATCTGAAGGTCGCTAATGTTTCCTCGGCGCGCAAACGGGGAAACATTTATTGAAGAAACAAAATGTTTCTGAAAAAGTCAGAAACATTTTTTGTTTCTCGGAAGCAAAAAATGTTTCCGCAACAAATGTTTCCTGTCCCCGCAAACGAGGAAACATTTAGGGAAACAGTGTTTCCGCAACAATGTTTCCTCGTTTGCGGGGGCCTTTATTGCTAGCAACATCTCACAAGAAAGGTATCACTATTGTGCCGTGAATGATTGACAATTTACCCTTATTTATTTACAATTTTAATTTACTCTCTATCCAATGAATAACGCAATTGGTTTTGTTAACCTTACTGGATAGTGATTTATCCGGTGGATAGTGTTATCTAAGCTTTAAACAGTTGGACCCAGATTACTAGCACCATCCGGCTTTACAGATAAAAATAGCGTGGTCTTTCAACTATATTTATTATACATATTCATCAGCTAATTCATTACCAAAACGCCAGAAGCATCTTGAAAGTTTTTGTCTATCTTTAAAATGTCGTTGCATGTGAAATCCAGAGGTAAATGTTTCTCTCTTTTTTTGCAAGGAGGAGTTCATTTTTTTAATAATACTTTTATACAAACTACTCTCCACGTAAAAGTAACCATATTATTAAATTTTTTTTTTTTACTCAAGCGCCCGGAGGCAATCGTGATTATATCTATATATGCAAAGTTGGTCTCTTATGCAAAGCCTTCGTTACTGAGAAATAAAAAAAAACATGAATAGCTTTCTCAGTTTAGGTTGCTTGGTTGCAACATCTGATGGTTGTGTAATGGACGACTGTTTTTCGCCCCATGGGGAGGTCTGCTCAAAGGCGAAGCAGAAGTCCCGATAACGCCACGACAATATTCTAAGCTATAGTTTTATTCAACTTTCTTTTCTCTTCTCTTCTTCACAAGTTTAATTCATCTTTTAGTTCTCTTCTTTAGCTTTCTTCTAAACTTACTCTAATTTACAATTCTCTTTTTTATGTTTCTATATCGTTAATTGAGAATACATAATCTAAACTACTTGATCAGGTTGCAACATATGGTAGGCTTATGCCCCATTCACACCAACGGTTAAACATGTTTAAATGTTGTTTAGTTTAACTACGTTTTTAGCCTCTATCTTGGACGTTTTGAAATGTATATGACTCAAACTACCTGGAATGGTAATAAAGTCAATAAAGTTTCTTTTAGTTAAGATTTCACTCCAAATATTACGCGAGGTTAGGAGGTATTTTTCTAAACCTGTTTTAAACTAAACAACATTTAAACATGTTTAAGCGTTGGTGTGAATGGGGTATTTAGTTTCTAAAATCTTGAAGGAACACCATGTAAAATTTATTTCCTGTTTTGTAGTTTAAACTTGTTAAAAAGGTATAACTCTTTGTTAACATTAATCATAATCAAGTTTCTATGGAAATCCGACATTTATTTTCTTATATTTTGTATTTGAACATTGCGTGTTATTTTATATATTTCAGTTCTGTAATGATCTTATAGTAGATCACTTTGGGAAAAATGCTTTTAACTTGATGTTTATCACTTAGTAACATAAAAATGTAATTCCAAATATTCCTTATTTTAAGCCAATTTGCGACAGATGTCATTTATCAGATGAATGATTGACAGTTTACCCTTGTCTACGTGGCAAAGTAAAATTACTTAAAGTTTATAACTGAACAAACAAAGTAGCAGTTTGGATCAACAGTCTGTCTATTCACTTCATTGTGAAAGGATTACAACTCGGAAGGTGGGTTTGAAGGGTTAAAGTGATTCATTGTCTTTTTTAACTACTGTAGTTTGTCAAATAATCTAAAACCTCAAACTGAGTTAAATGTGGATCGCCCTAAATATCGTTTTTCTGTGTAAAGCTATACTTTTGTCGTTGGCCAACTGGCCTTTCATTTCCAAGAAAATTTACAAAGGACAATCAATGTCAAAGATTGTAAATATTTTAGAGTCTTAAACTATCGTCAGGCTTCATGATATGGCATACAGGTGACTAGTATTTCGGTAGTGATGGCCATCAGATTTTACCGTACGATAAAAGCAATTACCATTTGACTAACTACTCAAATACTACTGAATAAAACTCTTTCCTAAAATCAAATCAAAGGGCTTAAAAAAGAGGCACATTTCGTGCCCCATAATCCACCACAACCAAAGCAAATTGATTGAGCAAGTCTGTGAATTCCGGCGAGAGAGCCTTTTCGGCAGAGGCGAAATTATAAAATGACCTGATAATTGTAGGCACCAATGGTTCTTTGGTCCTTTTCTTCAACCTCGTTCCCAGGGTCTCTCTTCTTCCCTCCCCTGGAGCGAGAGAGAGGGAGACCCTGGCTCAGGCTGGTCACGTGTCTCGTGGACAATTATAATCCTAAGGAGGGGTAGACAGTATTTGTAACGTTGCCTTGTTTTCTGTACAGTGGCAAGGCTCGTGCTGTGCGCGACGGTTGTTGTTTCAGCTGTGGCTGTGAAATAAATTATGTTCCATGTTCCATAACCTCTTGTTGAAAATAGGAATCTGTATTGCAAGATATATATAAAAGACGTAAAAAATTCTCTGTGATTATAGCAAGACCCGGAATAAAACAGATAAAACATCCCAGGCTTTTATATCGTCAACCGAATAGGGATGTTAGAAATCTCTTTGGCCGTGAAAAGTGCTTCAATTTTGCTGTTTATGTTATGCCTGCCGTTTATAACTCAATAAATAGAAGGACAAAAGATCCTGACAACTTATAATTTTCGAACTGAACATAATATGAACAAAATCCTAAAATTGAAATAACGAAGGTTCAGTCAAACGATTCAAACGAAAGCGAATAAACAATACGCAAGGATAAAATTGTTGCTAAAAAATTCACAAGTATATAAATGAACAATGTATAGACATCCAAACGACTGGAACTGGTGAACATAGTAACTAAACAACATGCCTCACACACGAAGAATAAAAGCTTTCATTGTCTTCTCTCGATCGTTTCCTGTTATAAAAGTGTACTGTTGATCAGCGTGCAAACATTTGGTCCGTGGCGGCCGCTTCTTTCTTGCTTTGCCATCGCCAGAGAACAGACGGCAGCACTTTAATGTGCCTTTCGAATGAAGCTTAAAGATCGCCTGTTAAGCAGTATGTAGCGATAATTCATCCCAGTCCGGAATAATGCCATAAATCAAGAGCGCGAGCTTTGCGGCGACAATTCAAAATTAGCTTTACTGCGTTAAATCTTTAAGCGCCGTGACAATTCCTCTGATCCTAAAGCAACTTACACTTTCAGAACCAGACCATGTGGATATGTTTTCGAAGTCTGAGGATGACCGCCGAACGCTTTTGCATTTGTTTCGCAATGCCCAACTAGAGCAGACAAATTTCACACTTTGCCGCCCCTCCCCCGTGTCCTTTAATTGGAATCTCCCAGATTCTGGGAGACACGTGACCAGCCTGAGCCAGGGTCTCTCTCTCTCTCGCTCCAGGGGGCGGGAAGAAGAGAGACCCTGGGAACGAGGTTGTCTTTTCTTTTGTCGTTGGCCATAATCAAGTTTCTATGAAAATCCGACATTTATTTTCTTATATTTTGTATTTGAACATTACGTGTTATTCTATATATTTTCTGTAATGAATTTAAAGTAGATCACTTTGGGGAAAATGCTTTTAACTTGATTTAGTTAAGAAAAGGGGAGGTTTTTTCACTTAGTAATAAAAAAAATGTCATTTCCTACTTCACTACCAAATATTCCTTATTTTAAGCCAGTTTCATAAATTAATCTTGTGACAACTGAGTTAAATGTGGATCGCCCTAAATATCGTTTTTCTGTGTAATTAAAAAGCTATACTTTTGTCGTTGACCAACTGGCCTTCATTTCCAAAAAAAATTACAAAGGACAGTCAACGTCAAAGACTTATTTTTTAAAGTATTGTAAATTTTTTATAGTCTTTAACTATCGTAAGACTTCATGATATGGCATATATGGTAAATAGAAATATGGGCAAGGATGTATAAAAACATTAGTTGACGTTACTATCTTTTAATTTTTCTCAAAATGATGAGCTTTTTTCCGTTGAAAACTGACCAAAACTCTTTGCGCCTGATCGAAATTATGTTGGCAAATGGCGCCGACAATTCTGCAGTTCACAGTTTTTAAACGCTTAGAACTTTTTTGGTAAACCTTCAAAACGTTTGATAAATTGACAGTGTATTGGCAATATATTAAACTTTAAACAGTTAAAATGACAACCTTAACTTTTGCAAATTTCTCTCGTTTGACCGCGTTCAACATCTACCTACCCCAACACCCTCGAAACACCCCTTCCCTTTCCCCCTCCCCCCTCCCTCTCCCCCCTCCCCCCCACCTCCTCCCTCCCCCCACCTCCTCCCTCCCCTCTCCCCCCTCCCCCTAACCCTAACCCTAACCCCTCACAAAAACCTCGTGTTTAAAATTCAGAAATTTAACGTCACTTTCTCGTTTCTTCGTTTTTTTAGTCACCATGAACGTCCGCATGACTTTTATTCTGCTCTTTGTTGTCTCCATGTCAATGGCCCTGCATTTGCCTCAGCTTCATGATACGGCGGACTCCCAGGTAAGAATTCATTGCAATGTTACTTTATTTGGCACTTTACGCGAATCAATGTTAAGTAACCATGGTAACAGCACGGCGTACTATGAACCCTGGTAACACAAATTCTTGAAAGACTCAAAAGGCAGACGGGGCACTTTAAAAAAACACAAATTAACAAAAACAACTACAAATACAATGCAGTGAATTGTGGGGAATTCCCAAGTTTGTCGCTCGTCCCAAAAATTAGCTGATTTTCCTCGAGAACTATATATATCTCCAGTTTAATGCAGGGCTTATGTGCATACTGCACTTTTCTTTCCAAATCTGCATTTAAACTTCATACCTCAGTTATCTTTGCCGTAGAATGGCAGCGGGACTGAAATCAATCTTCAGCTGTAACTGGTTTGTTATCTGTAAGGGTTAACGTTTCAATCTCTTTATAGTGTCCAATTGCCCTTATTAACTTATACCCCATTCACACCAACGATTAAACATGTTTAAATGTTGTTTAGTTTAACTACGTTTTAAGCCTCTATCTTGAACGTTTTGAAATGTATATGACTCATACTACCTGGAATGGTAATAAAAGTAAAAAAAGTTGCTTTTAGTAAAGATTTCACTCCAAATATTACGGTACGTTTGGGGGTATTTTTCTAAACCTGTTTTAAACTAAACAACATTTAAACATGTTTAAACGTTGGTGTGAACGGGGTATAAGTTGATAAAACCAGTTTTTGTTTGCATATCTGTAGTTTGACTACAACCAGCTCCAAGGGGAAGAACCGCACGACAAGGGCCTCGTGACGTGCGTTTGTTGTAATGGTGTTGTAGTTCGTGCACCGTGTACCTGCTTGTAAGTACAAAATCTGGTTATGCTATTTGTGGTTAAGTGATACTTTTGCGATAGGCTGGTGCTCATTTTGCAAAACACATCGAATATTGTGTCTGTCTGTACTGTCCATCTACTTAACCAGTATTTACTTATTTAGAGCAGTTTTCAATTGAGTGTGGCAAAACCAAAACCAAAGTAATTACTCTGACCATTCATAACAGTTGTAAACAATCCAATGAACCAATCAGAGCTCGAAGTAATTACATGTCGGCGGCGCCAAGCACGAGAAAACGTATGCGAGCAAGTCACGATTGGTTTTGATTTTACTTCTGATTGGTCGAGGAAGTGGCGCCACATTTTTTAGCCAATCACAAAGCGTAGCAATAAAAAACCAAAGCAATTGTGTAATTACTTTTGACACTCAATTGAAAACTGCTATAATTAGCAATCAATCATCGAGCCACGTACGGTTGACTAGTTGAAATCACCATGCAGCTTCCTTTGCTGTTAATCTCCGGTTTCTGGGGCAAAGTACAAAGGAGAGGAGGAGGCCTGGGGCGACTCTTATGCGAAAGGTACGGAGATGCTTGTCGGATATTTTGAAGTAAACCCCTAAAGAACACCAATCTGGGCGTGGCTCAAGCTTTATTTGACCCCAAAAAGACACTATTGTAAAAAAGACAGAATAACAAGAGTTAAAGTGACTTAAATGACTTTGACATCGAATGCTTTTATCATCCTCATCATCAATCTTTATTTATACACGAAATCGTATCATATTTACATGGTCTTCCTAGGAGTCGTGTGAATTTACACTAGAGTACATTACCTATAGAACTACTTAACTAAGAAAGATAAAGTACAATGAAAACTACGATCAAAATTTCTTCAATTTATCTATGCAGTGCGACACCTATTTATCGCGACGATGTTTTCTTGATTCTTTGGGTGCGACCCTCAATGATTACATGTTGGATAAAAGTATCGCTGTTTCTTCCTGAACACTCTTAATAAGTGACACAAAAATCGGTCCTCAAAACGAGACCTCTTATGGGACCTGGGTCGGAGGCTTATTACAATGGCTAATCTTTTTATTATAATTATTATATAATAATAATAATAATAATATACATTCTTATATGGCGCATTTCCTAAGCTCAATGCACCTTACAATAATTTTCACGTACATAAAATAAGAAAAAAGAAGAAAAATCCTATCTAATCATCTACGTCTAATTACAGCTTACTAAGATAAAAAAGCTTTCCTAAAAAGATGAGTTTTCAACTTGTTTTTAAAACAGCTAACAGTCTTAATATCCTCTGATAAAGAGTTCCATAGTTTCGGTGCCGCAAACGAAAAAGCTCTACCACCATAGTTGTCGGTTTTGGCTTTTTGAGGACAAAGTAGTGAACGTGAAGATGATCTTAAAGTTCGTGACGGATGATAGACTTCATTTAGAGACTACAAGTAGTCTGCGGACTAAACTAAACTATCTAAACTAAGGAAACCGGAAAATCGCGCTGTTCTTGCTTTACTGCAAATATACATGAAAACATCATCGTTCTGCCTTCCATTGAATGTTCTTGTTAGTTTTCGTATTAAATAATCCCACTTTTCTCTCACCTGCATTCCTGGAAAAAAACCACCTAATCCCCGTCCTCAACCCTCCCCGTCCCCAACCCCTACGTTCCCAACCCCCACCCCCGTCCCAACCCCCCCGTTCCAACCCCCCTCTAAACCCACCGTCCCCAACCCACCGTCCCCAACCACTTCCCTAACCTCCGTTTCCAAATCCTGATATTACCGGTTACTAATTTCCCCTCCATCCATCCTCTGAATAGATATGAATTATTGTTTTGCAGGTAACTGACCTTTTCTCTCTGCTTATTTTTTTTCACAGTGAAGGCATGTGTGTTGTGGAATAACGCGTGTGAAGGCACATCTTATGTGGAATAATGCTGCCGGGATTGTTTATTATTATTATTATTATTAATTATTATCAATCAATTATCTTTATTAATTATTATTATTATTTTTATTAACTGTGATAGCGACGTTGAAGCAGGTGTTCAATAAATTTTGTGTGAAATTTATAACGGTTTTATCATTTCGTTTTCCCGCTCCAAGAAGAAGACCTTAAACTTGGTTTATCTCCTTCATATAACAGCTAAACCGAATCTTCTTTTCTGTTTACGTCACACATTGAACTAGACAAATCTCAAATCAAACCTCGTTGGTGGTCTCCATAATTTGGTTTAACGAAAAAAGAAAAAATTCTAAAAATCGCATATTCTCAAACGTCATCACCTGTGTCGATACCATCAAAAACCTACCCAACGGTTGTAAGTCTTCTAAGCCCCGGGCTTATACAACTTCGTAAGGTTTTTTATTGTTTAACAAGCAAAAAATATTGTATTTAATAAGCATTGTTTTACTCAATTTCGCGCAATTCTTTCTAAAGAATTCTTGTTAGGCACTGTGGTGTGCTTAAGTAATGTTACTAAAATGATGGGGCCCATAACTGGGGGAGTTGCTTACAAGCGGAGGCAGAGGGTTTATAACCGGCATTTTCCAACAATCGAGAAAAACACCGACGACATCGCAGTTTCAAGGCCAGAGCTCTTGTAGAAGCGGAGAAAATCCCCTCTGAATATTGAAACAATAGAAATTTGTTAATGAGCAAAAATGAGTCATTTTTTCAAAAATCCAAGAGTACCCTTTTTAGCTCATTAACCATTTTCTATTGTTTTAATATTCATACGTTTATTCCCAAGCGTCCCTTGGGATTTGACGGCTAATTTTATGCGCGTTAGAAAGAGTGTGGGCAAGCGATCATTGTGTGCAAGTTTCAAGGCCAGAGCTCTTGTAGAAGCGGAGAAAATCCCCTCTGAATATTGAAACAATAGAAATTTGTTAATGAGCAAAAATGAGCCATTTTTTCAAAAATCCAAGAGTACCCCTTTTTAGCTCATTAACCATTTTCTATTGTTTTAATATTCATACGTTTATTCCCAAGCGTCCCTTGGGATTTGACGGCTAATTTTATGCGCGTTAGAAAGAGTGTGGGCAAGCGATCATTGTGTGCAAGTTTCAAGGCCAGAGCTCTTGTAGAAGCGGAGAAAATCCCCTCTGAATATTGAAACAATAGAAATTTGTTAATGAGCAAAAATGAGCCATTTTTTCAAAAAATCCAAGAGTACCCTTTTTAGCTCATTAACCATTTTCTATTGTTTTAATATACATACGTTTATTCCCAAGCGTCCCTTGGGATTTGACGGCTAATTTTATGCGCGTTAGAAAGAGTGTGCGCAAGCGATCATTCTGTGCAAGTTTCAAGGCCAGAGCTCTTGTAGAAGCGGAGAAAATCCCCTCTGAATATTGAAACAATAGAAATTTGTTAATGAGCAAAAATGAGCCATATTTTCAAAAATCCAAGAGTACCCCTTTTTAGCTCATTAACCATTTTCTATTGTTTTAATATTCATACGTTTATTCCCAAGCGTCCCTTGGGATTTGACGGCTAATTTTATGCGCGTTAGAAAGAGTGTGGGCAAGCGATCATTGTGTGCAAGTTTCAAGGCCAGAGCTCTTTTTTAATTCCAAGCGTCCCTTGGGATTTGGGACGCTTGGGAATAAACGTATAAATATTAAAACAATAGAAAATGGTTAATGAGCTAAAAAGGGTACTCTTGGATTTTTTGAAAAAATGGCTCATTTTTGCTCATTAACAAATTTCTATTGTTTCAATATTCAGAGGGGATTTTCTCCGCTTCTACAAGAGCTCTGGCCTTGAAACTTGCACACAATGATCGCTTGCCCACACTCTTTCTAACGCGCATAAAATTAGCCGTCAAATCCCAAGGGACGCTTGGGAATAAACGTATGAATATTAAAACAATAGAAAATGGTTAATGAGCTAAAAAGGGTACTCTTGGATTTTTTGAAAAAATGGCTCATTTTTGCTCATTAACAAATTTCTATTGTTTCAATATTCAGAGGGGATTTTCTCCGCTTCTACAAGAGCTCTGGCCTTGAAACTTGCACACAATGATCGCTTGCCCACACTCTTTCTAACGCGCATAAAATTAGCCGTCAAATCCCAAGGGACGCTTGGGAATAAACGTATGAATATTAAAACAATAGAAAATGGTTAATGAGCTAAAAAGGGTACTCTTGGATTTTTTGAAAAA